>DF241797.1:103265-115736 GCA_000507305.1 Breviolum minutum Mf 1.05b.01
GTTGTTGTTGTTGTTGTTGTTGTTGTTGTTGTTGTTGTTGTTGTTGTTGTTGTTGTTGTTGTTGTTGTTGTTGTTGTTGTTGTTGTTGTTGTTGTTGTTGTTGTTGTTGTTGTTGTTGTTGTTGTTGTTGTCGTCGTGGTTGTCGTGGTGGTCGTGGTCGTGGTCGTGGCTGTTGTTGCTGACACCCAACCTTCCAGTTGCTGCTCATGTTCATTCATGTTCATAACGATGATTTTGTGGTTGTACCATCGGCATTAGCTACTTGTTTGCTCCTTTTCCTACTTTCATTGTGTGCTTCCTATGAAACATTCCCTCATGTGACTCTTCCCATTCATCTAAATGCATAAACACATAGTTCACCAGAGTTCACCACCTTTCACCTCATCTCCAAGCGACCGTTGGCCGTTGGCGGGCTCACAGGCACCTGGTCAAGCTGAAGATGCTTTCGCTTCAGCACAGGTGGCTCAGTTGAGAAGCAGCCTTCGTGATGCTTCTGCAGTGGTGTGGAGCCCTGGAGCCTTGTCGTTTGGCAGGGCATGTTTGAAGGCCCAACATATATTTTGTACAAATGTATTACCGGTTACCATACAGTACCAGAAACTGTATTATGGTCGTTGATATGGATTATGAGATTTTCTCCGTATCACTATGCGATTTGTGGAATAAATAGTATGGACAAAGATCAGAGCGGTGAGACTGCATTGGAATGCCCCAACCATAACCCGCCTTTGAGTGTGGGTAGAGAAAAGCTTGAAACGCAAGTAGACACACCCTTGCTGACACTGTCATACGTGAGGCCATGGAAGGTGGCAATCGCCGACAGAATCGCCGGAACCATCCTAAAAAGCCAGAATGCCCAGTGGAGGAAGCAGTCAGATGCATATCTTGCGAGATGAAGAGTTTGGTTGGTTCTTCTTCAGTTTGGAGCTTGTTTCTTCACTGCTTCAAGCGGAGTTTCTTGTGGGACCTGGTTTGCACTGAAGAGTACTCCATGATTTTCTTGCTGCTGGCGCGGCTGGAGGTGTCATCCCAAGTTTCAGGAAGAACGCTTCAAGAAGCTGAATCCCCAGGGAAAATGAGGAATGACAGCTGCAAGGCATTCCACCAAGTATTAACAGAAAATGAAGAAGGATCAGAGGATGACATTATTTTTGTGTACTATATATATACATTTACACTATATACTGTTTACTGCACATATCTATACACACCAAAAACAAGTTCATCAATTTTCATCTGCAGCTAGATCCTAAGGTGGGCCACTGATGTCCCGGCCTTTGCGACGCGGCTGTTCTTTTGCCCAGTTGGGGGGTCTCAGTGGCAGAGTCAGGGGAAGCTGATTTGAAACAGAAAATGGAAAGGTTGACTTGCCAAGATGTACCAATTAAATATGAAATATGAAGATTTCATTAATTAAAGGTTTTTTTACTGAAGCCGTACCTCTTCATCTTGTTTGTGCGAACTTACCGTACTAGGAAGCAACCTTGGAGGATTGGTCACACACTTTGAAGCTGAACTTCCCTGAGGGTGAGGACAAGCAATTGCTGATAATGATGTTGTGTCTTGATGAAGGGCGATGAGGACGCCATGATGACAGCCATGAAGGTGGTCATGAAGATGATGAAGATGAAACAATTTCATGATGATTTTGACTTTTCAGGCTGATTCAGATGTGGGTCTTGCCAGGACGATGTGGTGACAGAGGAAGAGGTCATGGAATATTTCACCACCGATGAGTACAAACCAGAGGCGCATGGCTTTTTGCATTTTTAGGTTCATATCATTTCTGCAAGACGACAATATGATCATATTGACATATTGCATACGTACATATATGGATGTTTCCGAAAATAGTGGTACCCCCAAATCATCCATTTTAGTAGGGTTTTCCATTATAAACCATCCATTTTGGGGTACCCCTATTTTTGGAAACACCCATATCATTTTCAGCAGCTTACCTTTGCTTCCCCCTTGTTGCTGGACCTTCGGTGGTTAGGCTGTCATTGTCGGACATCAGATGCCTCACGAAGAGGTGAAGTCTGGAGCCTGAGGTGTTTTCACCAGTTGGCCCTTTCGCAGGTGTTGTGTTTTTGTTTTTGATGCCCTCGGCATTTTTGCCAACAGGATCCCAGTTGACAGAGCTTTGTTCAAGACACCAAGGCACACCTACGTTCACTTCAGTTGCAATGCGCATGCAAAGAAAGCGCGAAAAGAAAAGGATGGTGGTGCCATTGGAAAGGCGAAGACATTTGTGTTTTGTGTTTTTTCCTATCTACGTTGTGTGCTCTGACAGAATGATGGGAGCACTTGAAGCTTCAGGCATCGGAAGTGAAGCTGGTGTACACCGATGAGAAAAAGTCCTGCCGGCATATTTTTGTTTCGTTTGGTGAGTCGAAATGGTTGAGAATGCACTGAACACTTGGAAGTGTTGAAGATCAGCATTGATGAATCCGAATCAAATGGGATCACCAGGGACGAATCTGACCTACACTAATTTGCTCCAGTTCGATTGAATCATCGCCTCAAAAATAGCAATCCAATATCCTGATTCTCTTCGAGTTGGTTTGAAATTGGATAGACCCAACTACCATAGTATTAGGACTTTTTCCATCCCAAAATCTTACACATAGATTTGAGTGAATTACAGCGATGTCACACCACCTCACCTAAAAGGTAGTTTGGTATTCCATCAAAGCGAAAAAAATTCAGGTTTCCTTCCACCTTGGTGAAATACCGCGGCTTTTGCCAGGTGGATTCGCCTCCGTGATGGTGTGAGTTTGGCCGGTGGCTTCTGGGGTGAGCGTGCGCGATGGATGAAGGCAAGGAAAGCTGGGGCAGTTCGCTTTGGTTCGGAAAAGTTGCGATGAAAAAGGAAAGACTAAGCTTTGGACTGAACTGACATATTTTAACTTGGCCATCAAATGTTATACGCATACATATATAAACACATATCTTATTTCTTCCGGAGTTCCGGAAATTTTGGCATGGTTGCTGTGAAAGGTATTCGATGCATTCACCAGAGACTAGAATCAATCATCAATGATGATGTTTGTATGTAACCTCCTGCGCAAGGCTTATGGCACTGACGCTTACAAAGGCTATGCAGTCAATGCAGCTTGGTGTGAAAAGTCCTCCGGATCCTATGTGTCATGAAAATTACGACCGTGTGATGATCCCGGATTTGGTTGGATAAATGGGTATATAAGGTTGTGGTGAATGAAACTCCTGCAACTGCTCCTTCAGTGTTGGCTGGGGTACATTGAGCCATGACACGGGCTGTTGGCTGTTTGGAGTGCCATCTCCAATCGAGGAACCGGCCGTGCCGACGGGAGTGCGCAACCATTGGTACTATCCAGAGGATTGAGGCTTGAACGCTTTTGGGAAGAGTTGGTGGTGAAATTTATTCAACCCCTAAATTGCAGGACTTTTATCTCACTAACTCAATGTTTTGTTCCACACATTTCCAGGATGGGTTTGATAGTTTGAGAAAAAAACCTCGGTGACAAATGATGACATTATATGACATTGACTTAGTTTGATATACTTTTATTATGACATCAGAGATTGGATCATGAGCAGTGACTTTGGATGAAGCTTCCATCCGCAGCGTTTTTGAGGTGAATGAAATTCTCGTACTTCTGGAGCTGTGAAGAAAGTCAGTCGAACATCTCCTTGAATTTCCCTGAGCTTTGGTATCCTATGGAGTCATGACATCATCTTGAAAAAGGGAGGTATTGGTTGAATCACTATTGTTTGACATGTAAATCAGAAATTCTCAGAATATTCCTGGCTTTTTAACAACCAGTTTCCTGGAACCAGGGAAGTTTAAGGTGATCAAATAGAAGCGCCCGAACAAATGTCCAGTTTTCCGGAGGTCGGCCGAAACAACAAGAAGCAACAGCCGAAACGATTGAATGCGAAGCACGGTTCCAGGGAATTAGGATCAGTTGGAGATGTTTTGGATAGAAATTAAACTTGATCCTTCTTTCCTCCCAACAATGCAACAATCTTTCGTTTATTTGTTATATGCCTCCTTTGTTTTCACCGTGTCAGTAGTTTGTGGCAGCTTGCAGACAACCCTCGATGCACAAGCACAAAAAAAGGTTTTGGGCATGCAGCGGGCATTGAAATGAAAGGTGGAGCATGGATAGATTCAAATCCTGCAGCGGTTGGGATGTCTGGTACCTCTCATGTGATGCAGAATTTCTTTCGTTCATGGTATTTTCTGAAACAGGATACTTTCCACTAGCAATATGCATGCCATCCCACAGCCTCAAAGGAGATCGAACATCAAGTTGAATGTACCTGCAGTACATGAAGTTTTAGTGAATTCCAATCCTCAACGGAACTGGTCGATGATTTGTTTCCTCACTTTATCGGAGATGTTCTATGAGGTGAAGGGATCGTTCCACTCGGTTCATGCAAAACTGCAGCGTTGGCTTAGCAACAAAGCACATGAGCTCAAAAATGGCCAAAATAACGGGGCACGACGACTGCAATAGGCTCCATTCGGAAAGGTTTGATATAATTTTGAGATTATCAAGAATTGTCAGAATGTCTGGTTGAAAGTAGAGAATAGAGGATTCCAAAGATTTCCACCTCAAGTCTCCAAAGAAACTGGTGGCATTTCAGCGTCACTTTTCTGTTTGGATACCACCACGCGAGGCAAAAAGTGGGATGGAACGGCAGACTCTTTTCAAACTTTCTAACAGAAAAAGTACAAAGCTGCAAGACAACATCTTCAAGAACAGGACAGCGTTCATACCAGATGAACTGACAACCCATCTGTCACACACAGACTGGCAAGATCTGGTGAAATTCTGATCACACAGTGTCTTAAATGGCGGCTCGTCCCAGCGAGCGTGGGGTCACCAGGCATGGGTAGTCTGGTGTAATTTGCTTGTGCCGAAGACTTGGTTCCTAGGCCAAAAGTGTGTTTGGAGCGGCAATAAAGAATGCAAACATAAAGCTTTCTTGTTGCAGCCTGGCACACAATCATACCACCCCACTATATCCAGTCCAGTGCTCTCCAGCAGGTAGCTTCACAACGTCATGGGCAGTGCGACATCAGTGTGTGCAGGGGTCCAAAGCAGTTGCTGTCAGATTTTAGACAATCACCTTTGGGGTGACTTGGGTAGGCAGATTGTCAGGATTTCAAGAGCAGAGCAACAAAAGACTACTGCTAGCTCTGCAACCTATGAGATGCAACCAAAACAGTGCCCAGTTCACGCTAGTCACATCTATCACACCAACTGCAGTGACACTGCTCTTGGAGGGAGGATGAAATCAAACATATGGCTCACTGAATTTTTCTTTGCTTCAGCTTCAACAGGTTTGGCAAGTTTGGACCCCGGAGGAATCAAGCTGCCATTCAGGTCGATCTCCTCGAGCAGATGGGATGGAAGGACCTATTCTCAGCAGTTTCAATTGAAGATGCCATGGCCATGGATGCCTGCATTCAACAAAAGCTGTACAGGATCCTCCACTGGCCAATGATTTCCATCATCCTGGCCTTGTGTCATCGCTGGCATGATTTATTTTGTGAAAATTGGACTCGTAGAAGTCAAGGACGGTTTTTTTCTTGGGCTGGGGAATGCCATGACTGTCTTACAGCTTTATGATGGCTTTGGCCCAGACCCCCATTAATCCAAGCTGGGCCAGGAACTATTTGAGCCATACTTTGCTCGAGGTGGTGGGGTGCTCAGATTTGGAGCCTGGTTCATCGACCTCGTAGATTAGAGCTTTGCAGCCTGAAGGTCCTTCCAGTACATGCTCCTCAGAATGACATCTCCAGTGAGTCCAAGCCACGGCAGCATGGAAGCCAAGTTTTAGACTGGCAAGGGCTGTGTGGTGGAGCTGTGTTGGACCAATTTAATTTGTTGATTCTTGAGATAGCTTGGCTTTTTGGTGTTTCTCCGCGTGAGTGATTTTGGTGTGGAAAGTGAAATTGTTCTGAACACGTGAGACTGTATGTTTTTGTTCATGTGCTGTGCTCGCCCATCATTTGATTGTCTATATTGAGGTATCCTCGGCCAACTTTTTGCTGGGAGGCATACAAGTGGGCTGCCCCAGATGTGGAAGAAACACGGATGGATGTCTTGAACTACAAGAAACGACACGGAAGGAGAAGCTCCAACTCCTTTCTGTTTCAGTACCCCTTCAATGCCAACAGGGATGTGATAAGAACCACTTCAAAAAGATGTCAGGAACACCCCTTCAATTGCTGGACCTCAGAAGGGTGAAAGCAAGAAGTGCATCTCCAAGAAGAAACCATGACTCCTTAAAGATGGGAAATGTTGAAGGTCGCATGATGTGTGTTTTTGGGTCCAGCTTCACCTGTACTGAAGGATGCACTTGGCCATGATTGGTCCCAGCTCGACGTGCAAAAAGCAATTCCTGGAGCGGGGATTCAGTGCTGGGTAATTTCTGTCGTTGGGACGTTGCTCAAACTTCACATCACCAATTGAAAGTAGACTCGAGCTTGGTAGCAAATGCTGGGAATTTGTCATCCTACCTTCTCAAATCTTTAACAAAAAACCGCTTGGGGTTTGGTTATCTCAACGGCAAACCGTTGCGGCCAGGAGTTTATGCCGCGCATTGCGCATATTTTCAAGGGCACCTCCACGAAGTTGGCTCCAGGGCGTGAGGCAGTACCATACCACTTCTTCGACAGCGACTTACATAGGCACCCTGGGAATCCCTGAGACCCTCGAAACACCAAGATTTTTTGGTTACCTTTAAATGCCATGAAGATTGCAGGGTAGTCCTGTGGGACTTGCCAGAGATTCAGTTCAAGCAAAAGGCTGAGGAGTGAGTTTTGGAGTGGCTCTGTATTTATGAAAATGGGAAGGTTTCACATTTGGTTGCAATTTGTACAGATGTGTTGAGCAATGGCAGGACTACGTCCGCGAGTTGGGCTTGCTGTACATTGACTGTGTTTCTGGGTCCCAAGAGCAGCATTGATTGAAACCGTGATTAATTATTGGTTTATGTAGGGAGTGACACTACCCAGTTACACTCAATGATCATTAGCCATCACAAGGATCCCCAGGGTAATGACACAATAGTTTTGAACGCTTCTCACATAAATTTCGGTGCTGTTGGGACCAAAAGAATTGGACTCAGCCAGGAGTTTTCATCTCATTGGTTTGTTGTTTCAAAATTTGACATGAAAATACTCTCAGGTTTTTATGCTTTTCTCTGAGAAGTATGTGCTGACAGACATCTACTGCAAGCCTGAGCACTTAGAGAATGCTGAGACAGTAAAACAGTCTGCGCCCGTCTCTCACCATCTTGAGGCTCTGTGCAATTTTCGTTTTTGATTCAGAAAAACTCTACAATCTACCTTGTTCAACAACAGGGCTCCTGTCTACAATTGGTAAATATGGAATGCTCAGATAGGACTTCGTTGGCATTTTTGATGACGTGTTGGGTATCTTTTGAGGCTTTGTGTGGCGCTGGGAAACCCAGGGTGAATCGAGCCTTAATCATCAAATCTCACGTCTTGAGCACTTCACTTGCTTTGAGATTTTGAGATGCGCATGTTTCGGATGGACACATGTTATACCGTGGATGAGCATGGATGAATATAGAACACAATGTTTGAAGTCAAACACTCTATAAGACCTCTCAGCCTTTGAATGACACATTGCACTTGAGGATGGCTTTGCATGGCATTCCTTTTTTTGTGCTTTGCACACAGAGCGAAGACGGCATGGATGAAAAAGCTGTGAGAAGGTCCGTGGTTTGTCGCAGTGCTTCAGATGTTTCTGAGTTTCCGACTTCACCCGACACTGCTTGCAGTTAACACTAAGCTCACTAAGCAGGTGAAGCCTGGTCTTCCTATTTTTAGGCATTTCTCTCAATAGAAATCCCAGACTTTGTACCAACCTTAAGAAACCAAGTCACCCATTGGATCCTGCTTCCAGGCTTCAAAGCTCTTTCCAGGCGCAATCCGTGCAGGTGCGCATGTCAGGCCCTGAGGTACGTTTTGGTAGCGATGCCTTTTGGCACTCATGGGAAACGACTTGGAGCCCGGCAGGATATTTAGGTGCAACATAGTTCTTGGGATACTTTGTGAGGATTGAATGTCTCAGCTTTTCATCGCTCCAAGATGGTTTTTACAAGGACAGAAGTCTGCAAGTCTGGCACTAAGGTTTAATCCTGCCAAGCCACATGAGACTTTGGAGCCGTTGATCAACGACTTCTTCAAGGAGGTGCTTGTTTGGGATGGCCAAAAAGAACAACTTTTGTCACAAGTTTTACTTTGGAGTCAGGAGGGTGATGTGACATTGATTGCTTTATCAAGCTCCCTTGTAGGTCTCTTGGAACAGAAGCAAGGGAGCCAACACGGATCGCATCAAAAACGCCAGCTGTGAGCTTAGGCTTAGGAAACGAAAGCCGTGACTGACAGAGATTTTGTGATGACCCAGGTGATGCAGTGCTGGGTCAGACGGTGCGGGTCAAGAACCTGGAGAAAAAAGCTGAGTTGAATGGCAGGTGCATTTGTGTCAAACCAGGGGGACAGAATGAGTAAAAGTGTAATTATATAAATAAATTTGAAGTCAGCGGCGCTGCATCTACTTCTGTTCCAAACCTGCCTGACAGGTGTGGGGTTTGCATTGGTTTTGAGAAGGACCAAGATCGTTACATTGTTCGCCTCATCACTGGAGGCGTGGAGAGCGACATAGCTTTGAGGCACGCGGCGCTGAGTGCAAGATGATCGATGTATTTTGGATGAATGAACTGTCAACAAATAACCTGTCCAACAAATAACCTGTCCAGCAAATATTAACTGGTGTCCCAAACACAAACTTCAGCTGAAGGGGTTCCATGACTTCGCCAGTCGCCAGGGATCAGAACTTCAGCATTTTGAAGCCCAAGCTTCGTGGTGCGTTGGTACAAGTGCAAGGGTCTAAAGCTCAGAGGTGGCTGTGCACTGTAGCTGCGAGTTTGTCAAGCAGTGATGAAAAAAATGAAAGCAATCAAGGTGGTTTTAATAGTTTTACCATAGGGTCAAATGGGTACATAAGAATAAAGAACTGGAGGTTTGTTTGACGTCTTGGACACTTGGCTCAGCGCTCCCCTTGCCGAATTTAGGCTCCAGTCAAAGCCGGAGCTCAATGGTGCGCTTGGGTGTGGGAAACGACTTCCAGGGATTTCGTCATTTCGTTTTTCTGCCTTATCTTGAGATGTTGGTGTCACCTTGTCATCTGGTGTCCGTTTGTTTCATGACTTGACTTGACTTTTCACCAGACGAGTTTTTCCTGCTTTTTTTTGCAATTTTCTGCCGTTGAACAGACCTGATGGACCGCTTTGAACGCACCGACTTTACCACAAACCGATGGCCCCATCATCACCTATCAACGTGCCATCTACAGATCATCCAATCAGGCCGTTATGGCTTTGTCGATGAGTTCTTGCGAGAGAACGAGAGATACAGAGTCTTCCTTCCGGTACCTCTGCCACAAAATAGTCTGATTTAAGATCACGGATCACGGGCATCCTATGCAAAGTCTTTCAATCGTTCTTTTGGTTCCTTTCACTCATGCTTCATAGTAGGGTTCACTTGGTCCTTTAGCTTTCGCAAAGTATCAATATATAATAGTATCAAATTTTGTCAGCCACGTACAGAAAGAAAGCATGCACCATGAATTGAACCAGAGGTCCTTTTGGAGGAATCTGTGGCAGCGAATTTGACCATCAAACATTCGCATTTTGCTCGAGGACAAACCTGGATCAGCTTTGACCGTTGCTTTGAAGTCTGAAAATTTGGAGAAGGAGGGCTTTGGGGGCTTTGCGTGCTTTGGGGGTTCATGAAGGATGTTAGATTTGTCAAATTTGGGTTGGAGTCCTATTTCCTATATGTATGTACATATACTACGCAAACACATTTTTTCTCCATATGTTTCAAGTGGCTGCACCATTGCCAGGTGAGTGCCACCAATGCCAAGCCAATTACTGTTGAAGCCCCAGAAGTTGGAATGCCTGGTAGCATGGAAGACATCCTGGACTCCTATTCTCCACCAAAAAAAACTTTAGAGTTCCAGTAGGGAAGGTTCTGAAATTTCGGGAAAGAAAAAATCCATTTTCATCCATTTTCAATCCATAAAGATCTGACATGGTACCATTCAAGCCAGGTTTCAGCGGCTGCGAATGGAACGAAGCCAGAGGCATGGTGGGATGGGAAATGGTGGGATTTTCTGCCTTTTGTAAAAGGCTGGGAGCTCACAGCTTTGCAGAAGTTGCAGTCTTGAAGTGTGGAGTTTTCTTGATTGCTTGGTTGAAGGGTCTTCCTCCGAACACTGAGATGTTTTCTCTTGTCAATCAATTTGAGGTCGCTCACATTTTTTTTGGCGAGATAATCTCTTTCGGTCTTCCTCTGCAAAATGCAGTTCATGCTGGCTATCCACAAGAGACTGCTGGTTGGTAGGCCAGCAAGAGCTTTGCCCCAGCACCTCGCGCTAGCGCCAAGGTGGGTGGGACAGGTCTGCATTTTCCCAAAGGGCTGTGCAGCAATGCAACAGAGAATGAAAGGACGTGAAAAGGATCGAATAGGCGAATAGGAAGATAAACTAAGAGAGGCTCAGAGGCCCGGAGGATGGCTTCTTTTACAAATTACTGGATGGGGTTGTTTCAAGGGGAAAGGTTTTAGGGGTACCATGACTGATGTGAGCTTGAGATCTCCGGCAGGCCGCTACCAATGGTGCATCAAGGACTGCCGTGCCGAAGGCGGAGCCCAAAGAGGCACCGAAACCCGCAGCGACACCATCCAAGCAGGAGGAAAAAGAGGAGGCACGGAGGGATTCGGGGCGGGGGAGATCTGCAAGTTTCAAAGAAATTGAGTGGAACTACTGTATAGACATAGATAGAATTTCAAGGATTTACATAGTCTTGTTTTTGAGGTGTATAAGCTGTATAGACCTCCTAATTGCATCCTATTGCTTTCGTAAGATGTTTTGGTTTGTACTCCGAAACTCAACAGAGCTGTTCGTGTACATGTGTTCTTTTTTGGCAAAGAGTCTCAGAAAACATCATTGGTTGACAATTGGGTGCAGGGTTTGCACCGTGTGCCAGGATTTCTCTGCCTTCTTGCCGAAGGCCCGTTGTCCCTTGCCAACCCTGGGTAGCCTGTGAGTTCGCATGACCCACAGATCATGCTCGGGGCAAAGAAACTCCTGATTGGGAGCGTAGCAACATAGCAGTATGAATTATATATGTTTAAGTTCAGGTTATTTGGTATCAGAATAAAAAAGCCTGTGTGTGCTCCAACAGCCTTTTCTGATTGTGACTTGCGCTTGCGGGCAAGGTGGGTGCAGCTGACGATGAAGGTGTGGAAGCTGGTGGGTTTTCAACCGTGAGGTAGATTCCTTCAAGCGTCATAGAAAAAAAATGAACAAGACCAACCACACAGAACATATGTGATAAGATCATTGATATGCTATTATCTATTAATATGCATATATATCAAGAAACTGGTTTCAATCGATTACTTCATAGTATATACTTGTAAAGTAGTGTTGAGTTCTTTAGGTCAAGCTGGTCATTTCTTTTGGAGAGCCTAGAGCCTACAGCCGGGTGCAGCTTTCATCTAGAACTGAATGCCAAGGAAGTGCCAGGACCTTCTCTGATGTGTCATTTTAACCGTCGGACCTGAAAACAAAAGAGGGGCTTTCTTGCAACGACAGATACTTTTGTGGGCTTGTAGATATTCCTTGATCTAGATCACTTTACGTTATCTAAGAAGAAACAATCCCATTCAATGCTTCGGGCCCTCTGATGGTCTAGACACTGAAGGCATGCATGCTTTTCAACTGGGAGAGGATGACTTTGGCACAACTAGCCCCATTTGCATTGTTTTTGCAGGTAGCGACGACCTAATGTCGCGCATCTTCGCAGCTGAAAAAAACGAGGCCCCAATTCCAGTTGGGTCGCAGTTTCATCATGGTGCTGAAGGACGACTTTACTGGCCGCATCAAGGTCATTCCCTACGTGTACCTGAAAAGGAAGCTAATCCATATTGAGACTTCTCCAGTACCACCATCTTATACAACATCTTCCCAGACATGTTCCTGTGTCATGTGGAGAGTTTCTTCAAGCAGCCCTGCCTTCGGCCTGGTTCAAGGTGATTTTAGCCAAGGTTGGTGATTTTGGTCTCTTGACACTTTAGACGTGAAATCCGTGACAGCCATGGTCCGCTCAACCAGGAAGGTTCTTCTTGTCGCAGCAGCAGCAGCAGCTGCCTTGTGCAGCGTGAAGATGACTTTTGTGCCGGGACCACTGGGGCGCTCTGGTGCTATGACAGCTGGCGCAGCTGCTGGTACCTAGGTTCTTGTTTCAGATTGTTTGTCTACATACTTTGTCTTTGATATTCTTTGAGAAGCTTTGTCGATCTTTGATGATCTTTGAAAGTATATACAGTTTGCAAAAATTACGAAGTCGAAATATGAAGGAACTTCAAAGACATTTGCT
>DF241797.1:116283-127149 GCA_000507305.1 Breviolum minutum Mf 1.05b.01
AGACTACGAAGCGGTGAACGCAGCTTTGGGCCGTATTGTGGCGTCGGTGCCAAAACAAACCGTCATGGATGTGTACAACTCAATGGCAAAGATTGTGGACCCAAGCGTGACCAACAACATGTTCTCTAAGGTCAACCCCTTGGATGCATTGTCTGCTGCCAAGGGCTTTTACACCTTCAAGGATGTTGTGGAAGCTGTCCAGCGTTAAGCTGCGAGGACGAGATGCTGGCACTTTTGTATAGGGCATTATTACTTTTTTTAATTGTATACATTGATTTGCTATGCATGCTTTGTGTTGGCTGTTGAAACATAGTTAAACTCTTGAGCTGCATGGGTTCTGACCAGTCCAGCGTCATCCTGGACAGAGCAGGCAATCCAAGCAAGATTAAAATGGAATCCTGAGATGCCCTGTGTTTTTGTCTTCACAAGTGGAGGAAGCAGCTGCCAGGCAATGCTGTATATATAATGTAGATTTGTTAGTTGACACCGAGCAAATCTGCTTCACCTCTAATATGTAATTGCTCATGAATAAAGAGCCACTGTCTAAATGGCAATGCAGTCAACGGATCCGCTTCCGCAAGCTAATCATACTCAGACTTCTCCAGTACCACCACTAGCAGCCTTGCAAACAAGAATCAATGGGTTTTGTCAGTTTTGTTAGTCTTTTCAGTTGCATTGACTTAATTAGTGTCTTCCCAAAAGCAGGGCGATTTGCTTGGAGCACTATGTCCAGGCTGAAGTCCAATCACCACCGCAGAAAGCTCCATCTGTTGTGCCAGAAAAGGTGGCGGAGAAGACACCAGTGCGAAGGCAAGGAGGAAGGGGGCAACTTGTGGTGTTTAGCAATCTGAGGTGTAACAATGATGAACTGATGAACCATGAATCTCAGTTTTTTCTTTGGGGGATTTGAAAAATCTTCAGATATCTACCAACAGCATTTTTCTGTTGGTGTTACAGGTTGCAACTCTCCCTTCATGGCCTCTTGGGACTTCGCGTTTGGGCAGTGCCTTGGTCATTGGTTGACCCTGTTTATTTGTTTGACGGTCATACGGTCTGAAAGGCAAAATATATAAGGGCTATATCACACCTATATCCGGTTAAGTCTAAGCAGTTTGGATAGTTGAAGTACTGTTGAACTGATACCAACATATCTAAGCAGTTGTTGAAAAGATGATGATCCGCCTTTCTAGGAGCTCTTATGAAAAATGAGTTCCATCAACCAATCAGCATACTGTAAATGGAAGGTTGCTGCTTAGCTAGCAGCTAGCTGTTGTAACCCACCCGAGGTCATCGGCGAGTCGCCTGAAGCAGAAGATCTCAGCGACCACTTGATGGAGTCACTGGGTGTTGGGGGCCAGTGGTTGGGTTGGGATCATCCAACGGGATGTTGTGAGGGCCCCATTTTTGTAGCTGCATATGTTTCTTACCTTGCTGTAGCAATTCAAGGTCAACCCGCTTGACCTTTGAAGTCGATCGATTGTTGAAGAAGTATAGATTAATCAATATTGATATCTTGAGACACGGTGCAAAGTTTTGGTGAACTGCAAGGAAAGTACAACGCATGATATCATTTTGCTTTATCACCTGCTTAATCTAGCAGTTTGTTGGGATTTCCCGCCTTGGAAAACTTGTATGGAATCCCAGTTCGAACAGAAATTGAGTTGCGGTCCTTGGGCCTACGCAGAATCTTGCTTCGGAAACGTTTTCAACAAGATTTCTGGATGATGTTCCTGTTTTACACTTCAGAGATTCAAAAAAGCATCATCAATGGGGATCTGGATCCATTTTGTGATATTGTTCAACTCTTCTTGACCTATGACTTTCTCTGACATGCGTTTAACGGTTGAGAAGCAAAAATGGATCCCCTAGCTTGTCACAATGAATTAACCCTTTTCATCTATTGACTCCAGGAGTGTGGTAAGACCGTTTTTGATGTCAGCTCCAATGGGACCTTCGCCTCTACGGTTCGGGTTCCGGTGTCAGGGAGAAGGTGAAGGATCCAGGAAACTGGAGCTAAGAAGTTGAAATGGAAAGAGAATCATAGATAATCGACTCGTAGTAGAGGATGGTTGTCGTAGAAAGGTCCACTTGAAATCAACGTTTGAAACGACCCTAGTCTTGGCCCAGGCAGAATTGGGCAAAGATCCAAACCTTCCGAAGACGGAGGTGCGTCGGGAGAAAGCTACGGCTATCAGATAGAAAGATCAGGCAGTCATGGCATCCCTTTTTCTTTCGTTCTTTGTATCAGCCAGTGATGGATTGATTTTCAAGCTTGGTGCCCTTGTGGCCTTGGGGCAGTTTTGGGATAGTTATATAAACTTTCAGTCTTTCAAACCTTAACCACCAACCTCAACCACTAACCAACCATTGACTCCTTGCACCTTACTTTGAATCAGTCATCGTGAGTGAAGATCTCACGACTTGCCAGGTTCTTGCCTTTGTGGATCGGGAGATGGGGCAGTGGAAAGGGGGTTACTTTCGGTCGGCTTGATATGTTTTTCTCTCATGAAATCAAAAAAGTTGCTTGTGAGACTGAAGGAAGCAATCTCCGAGAAATGCCGCACCAAAATCAAAGAGAGTGCCTGCCAGCCATTGATGTGTGTAAAATAATGCACATACATACACACATGTTATGCATACATATCGCCACACTCTTCTACGGCGGGGGTATGGGTGGGTCCAAACATCAGGATCCGAATCAAGTGCTGAAGGCCCTGGATGATGCCATCAGGCGGAAGCAGAGTTCACAGCAAACGTTTTTGCACATGTTGCGAGATCTTTCCTTTATACAAGTACCTTCCATGACTAGAAGAAAACCACCGTAGCAATGGAACACAAACGGTGGATTTTTCACTGCTATCCACAGCATTGCGGAGAGTTTGCGTTTATGGCAGTGCTGCTATCAGGTTAGGAGTGCGTGGCATTGTGGTGCATGGAGAGGCCAGTCACCTGCACAAAGCAGCCAGATGGGGGGGCCAAGTAGGGAGGTTTCAATGATGGACCGTGCCGCCTTGCAGTCCTTTGCCAGGATTCCTGTGATGCTGAAGCCTTGGCCGAGTGCCGCGGCGCAGGCAGTGCCCTTTGAATATTTCCACTGCTGGTGGGAGGCTTCATTTCCTGAATTGCAAAAAATTCAGTGGGTTACAGCTCTGATGTTTCTCTTCAGGGACGACGACAGGGATAACAAGCACAACTACAACCGCAACAACAACAACAACAACAACAACAACAACAACAACAACAACAACAACAACAACAACAACAACAACAACAACAACAACAGCAACAGCAACAGCAACAGCAACAGCAACAGCAACAGCAACAGCAACAGCAACTGAAGCAACAACAGCTACAGCAGCAACAAGCAGAATCGCAACCGCATCTGCATTTGCAACTATCTCCTTGAACAATCGATACCAATCCAGCCCTCCCATAATGCAAAAATTGCATGCTTTGACGCTTTGCAAAACTTGTATAAGGCTCTTAAAGGCTGTTGACTCTGGCAAAGTCCAGATGGACCATTCTCAAACTGGAAGCTTTGATATGCGTTGCAAAAAATCCCAAATGGGAAAATTGGCTTCAACATAGACCCAGCGTTTTTTTTCACCGTACCTCCCTCAAGTCCAATGAATTGGAAAAATATCAACCTGGCACTTGTAGGAATGACAGGTCATGAAACGCAACAAAAGGACAGCATCCTTTGAATGTCCGGCCAGGTCTTGTCTCCTTCAGTGTTGATCTCCTAAATGCCGTACAGCCAGGCAAAGCGTCGAAGTGTTGGAGTATTCCTGTGGCAGGGTGTTGCGTTTTGAGTTTTGAGAGTTCAATAGGTCAACATTCCTAGCTGCAGGTACTGGCTTCCCTGTGGCCCCACTTGATTGACAGCAGCCAGAGGGGTCGGAAAAAAGTAGCAACAGACGGTGCTCAGTGGAAGGATTGAAGATTGGCCATTGAAGAATGCAATGAGAGAGGGTAGTACCTGAAGGTACGACAGCACAAATAAGCGAAGTGATTGAGTCACATTGTCCAAACAACCCGAAACATATCTCAATGATTCTCAATGATTGTCTTGATCGTTTCAGTGGCGTGACTTCTGCAGTCGATGATGAAGTTTTCTTGGATGCAAGGTCTGGCTCAAAGTAGTGTGATTTGGTCTTGGACTGCAGGCTGTTGAAGGGAACCCACCCCCAGACATTTGAGACTTTGCTGACTAGGTCAATTAAAAGTGTGGTCTTGCTGCTCTGTGGTGCATTGCGAAGATATTTTGCTGACTACTTTACTACAATATATGCATCAAACATCCCCAAAATTGTAGCATAGCCGGGCGGCAAGTACACACTTGCTTCAGAGGCGCGCTGTGCTATCGGAGTTTCATTGGAATGACACACACAGCATAGTCCCCAATCTTTCTGCAAGTACTGAGCCTGCCTTCAGGAATCCACCAGAATGTCTCCAGGTGCAGCAAACCGGAAGGGGACTCCATGCGTATCGGCACAAGATGTGGATAGATGGTGGGATTTCATGCATTTCAAATGTAGACATTGACATGGACATGATATTATCAATATGATATCAATATGACAATATGATATCAATATGTAAGTACTCTGTGTGATCAGTCTTGGAATGGATGCATTGGACAAATTGGGACTCCATGTCTTGCAATCTTCAATGCTCAACAAGACTTTCCAGCAGGGCTGCCTTGTCGGTTGCAAGGTCCAGGAACTCCAGGTGCTTCCATACAAGAGAGCGAGGATTTGTTGTGGTCCGAGGCGGTGAACGGATCACACCTTTTTTGGTTTTTTTTGACTTGAAATGGGTTTCAACATGGAACATCAGCCCCAGGGTCTCCTGTCAGATTCTCATGAGATGAAGGTGATGAAGGATGTATTTCTTTTGTTCGAAGGCCAAGAAGTTACGCAGTTGCATTAGGAGGGTGCTAGAAAATGACTGGATGCTTCCGGGGGCAGTGCAGTGTTGTAGCAGTAGCGAGGGTATTTCAAATACATGACGAACTTGTGCAAATTCTTCCACCCCAGAAATGCAATCCACTCTGTTTGCTCCACTGACAGTTTGATCTGCAGGTGATCTCAAACATATTGGATGAGCCACCTGCCTCACGTGGGGGCAGCAGAGGACCTGCCTCACGTCAAGGCAGCAGAGGTAGCCGAGGCCAGTTCCATCAAACGCCTCCATCCGGTCTGTGGCCTTGCCCTTCGGTTGAGTGTTCAGGTGCACCATCCAGTCCATCTCTGAAGAAACAAAACAGCCGCCTGGCAGCCACGCCCAGCCCGCAGGTCATTGGGAAACAGATTTTTTTTAAACCCACTGGTGTAGTTGGTCATGGAAGTTTGGGAACAAGAGACTTACAACCTGAGTTTGGGATGCAAGTTACAATGACTTCAATGACCTTTTGTGTTTAGCTCTGACATTGGATGGAATTGTGAATCCTTGGTAGCAAGCCGCCAGGTGAGCGAGTGGTCGCGCCCACTGGTGGTGGAGCACAAGTTTTGCTATGAGCTCAAGAACTTTTTGGGTATCATTCCCATGTCCTCATGCAAGTTCTGCAGCCTTGCCTCTGAAGGTCGCCATCAACGCCGCCAGTCTCCCTGGCCAGATTTTTCTCCCACCAACGGTCACGAGAAGTAAGCCATTAAGCAGATAGATGTGGTTGCCGCAAAAAAACCAGCATGGCAGGTACACTGACCCTGCCTCAGTTGGTTCCTTTTGCTCATTGAGAAGCTCAGTTGTACACTTCAGCTGAGGTTCTTGTAGCAGCAGATTTGCTGGATGGTGAAGCTTTCGGAAAGCTACGGAGACGTGGATATGGCTCGAAGCTGAAAAAGCCAAAGAAAAAGGGCCTTCCCGCAGCGTCCGCAGCCCAGAGGTGTGAGTTAGAGAAAGGATATATACGAAATGCAGGCATGCAAAAAACCATGGATGCTAGTAAAGGTGGGAAAGACATGCACTAGCCAGGCCTGGAAGATATACCTATCATATTAATTTATATTATATAGATAGTAGTGATTCAACTCAACTATGTTCTTTTTGAGGATCATGTTATCAGGCTGAAAGCTGTGGACTGCCATCTTTTAGGGAGTGGTGAAACACCTGCCCCAGGTCCTCGCAATTCGACTTCCCGGGTATGCAATTCACTTCGCGCTCTGATTGTGCTGATGCCACCCGAAGGAGGTGTGGTGGGTGTAACATGGTGTCGCTGCAAATGTGAAGGCTGAAGGTTGGTGCCTAGTGACTAGTGCCTTGATTTGGGGAAGTGCCAGGAACCTCGCACCAACGTTGGAGCGCTTTCCAGTGCTGAAAACCAGTGGAGTGCGCAGAATGGCCCAGGGGTCAACTGGATAGGGCGGATACGCGGGTCACTTCAAACTTTCAATTCTTGTTCCCCAAGCAGCTTGCTCAATTGCACAAAGATATTGTGTGAGATGATGCTTTTACAAGACATAGACATAACTTATAACTATGGTCAAACATAGAACCTCTGATACTATTTCATCACACCCCAACTTGAGGTCCACCTATACCGGACCTGGATGAGATTGATGTAGAGAACCCCAGATCAATGTCGGCTTCGAGATGATGTTGTGGTCGTGGGTCCAAATTGTCCGATGCCATGTGAGGACCAGACAAATCGTCATGCTTATATTATAGTATCATTAACATTGACAAATGTTACAGTATGTTTAGCATTGGTCCTTAGTAGATTCAGGCAAAACTACAATTAATTGACGACTTGCCATCCATTAGGTCTTTAATTTGTTTCCATTTCCGGGTATTGCCAAAGGGCTCCGGGTGACTGCCTGTTTGAGGCTGCGGACGCTGCTGCAGCATGGAACAATCCGCAAAAGAACACGGTCACCCACTGAGACGCCGGCTTTGAGCTTGTAGCATGTCACTCTCCAAACAAATGATGGTTGTGTTTCACATTCGAAGTTTGCTAGTCAGCAGTAGCAGGTGTAGAGAGGACATCCAAAAGTAACGCAGGCTTTGTGCAAACGCTGCCCCAAGACTTTCCCTGTCATTTTGAAGGACTTGCGCTGTGCTTCCCCCCCAGGTTCAAGACACGCAAGAACCACGTTTTCGGTTGGATCGACCATGGTTGGCAGGGGCACGGAAGCCCAACATTTCGTTTCACTCATTACGTGGGAGGTTTCTTGTCTCTTCTGGTTGGAGGAGATAAAATTTGGAATCTGGTATCAGCATTCAATGCTTGAATGACATGGGAAGCATGTGAAAAAAGATAAACATATGGCTGTGCAGGTGTCAATTTTGTTCCAACCCTTCAGAGTCTTTTTTTGTGTCTTGCAATTCAATAGAAAAGCTGTACGTGTCAGCGATTGGGCAGACACAGTACCCTGGGAATTGACCTTACAATGCTTCAACGGTTTCCTCCCGCGACTGAGAACCCGCAACCACGCTTGCTGGAGCTCCTTGGAAGCGTTTTGGACATTTTCAGTTGGAAGCGAACTGAAACAAACACCTCTTTTCAAGATGGCAACCTAAGAGACATTAAGAAATCCTGAAGTTTCATCCACCAGCTTTGAGGCGCCAAGTGGGTGGCCTTTGTGCCTGGGGAGCTCAGATGCTGGAACTTGGACATCTTCCATTTCTAGTCTAGTATTTGTTATGTGGGTGTCTCTCTAAATGTATGAATACCTGTGGATACAAAATACACATGCATACTTTTATTTGATATTTGTGTGTTTTTTTCATTTGTACAAATCTCTTTTTCCATACTGTGAACTGACACCTTCAAGATCTTGGGGCAGAAACCCTTTCAGTCTTGTCATGGACCTCTTTGATATTTGGCAAGATGCCTTGACCACAATAGATCTACCCGGACGAACATGAGAAAAGCGGATGACAGTTGACACCAATTACCTCTCAAGTTGAAATGGGCGTGTCTTAGAAACAAGGCGAAAATTAACGCAAAATTGGCAGAACTTCTTAACCCTTAAATTTGAAGCCATTTACCCATGGTCATTTTCCCCAATTCTTGCCCATGGTGCTCAGGAACCGTGGGATGATCAATACTTTTCTCCTGCGCCTTCCCCATCGAAGCACATCCAGGTGGGATTTGGCGGGAAGCAAACAACCAGCGGGGCAGATGGGGTTTGTGAAGAGTGCCCCAGGCAATACCAACAAACTGGGATGTATCCATGGGACCAGGTTGACGTGTCACCAATGTACAACGCACATTGCTCCTAAACAACGCTTGTAGGTGTATGGCATCAAATTTTGATGGACAAAGAGTCGTTGTCCACTTTTATACAGATTATATAGATGACTGATAAAAGGAGTACCATGCCATCCGACTTTACTGGCCTTGACACAGGCGGCGCCAAGGGCAAGAACCGCTCCAGGCACTTATCGGCAACTGCGCTTGGAACCGGCCACGTTGGGAAAAGTGGGACCCACCAGCCCTGTCGTCTTTACCAGGTGACACCCCGAGAAAGACACCCAGCATGCAACGCCTGTCCGGGAGCTTGTTTTGTTTTTTTTTCTCTGGGTGAGGGTTGGTTTCAATTCTGATCTCCTGGTTCAACGAGGTCCAGTAAGGAGCCGGAAAAGAAAGAAAAGAGCCTCAAGAGCAAGCAGCTTCCTCAGGAAATTGGAGGAATGTGAGGTTTGATGGGTGTTGATGCTTCTCAGCCATGCGTATCTCAGTGAGGAGACTTGACATTCTTGATTCTTGATGCATTTCATCCATTTGTTCCCAGGCTCAAGGAGGCCTTCATGAAGCAAATGCAATGCCTGCATGCTTCCTTTGCTCCTTTCTGTTCCCCAGTGATATCTCCTTGTAGCTTCAGCTTTGCCAGTGCCACTGTGCCAGGGCTGCCAGGAATGAACAAGGAGATGTCATACAGGAAATGTGTGCCTGGCTTCCTTGACCAACCTCGAGGTCTACATTGAGCTGCTGTTGATGGTCGATGCTCCCTTGTTTAGGTGGTACTTGATGTGCGAGGTTTGGTTCCTGCTTTTGGAACACATTGAAATCGGAAATCAATTTGGAAAAGTCACTTGCATTCACATTGGGATGCAGGAGACTGATAGGGTTGCTTTCCAATTACATATCTACAGATCTCCACCAAATGGGATGCCAGGACCAGCGAAGCCACACGGGCGCGAAGAAGGAGTGGGATAGCAGTCTCGGGGGGGTCTCGCAGACGTTATTCTCCAATTTTCATCTAAGATAAGTGAAGAAGTGTGAAATTTGCAAAGGACGATCTCCAGTCAGTGGTGAGTTGGTGATAGCCGAATTTCCACATGTGGACTGGTTTAGAAGGGAGTACAACAGACAGGAGCAGCGATGGAGGTGCGAGGGGTTTTTGGCTGTTGAAACTCCACGGTATGGGAACCGAGTGAACTGAAACGACTCTGTTTCCAGAACTGCAGAGGTCTCCGCTTTCAACATGCCCGGGTGCCCGATTTGTTTGAGAAGTTTCGATGGAGGCAAGATAGATATGCCCGAGGATCCATCCTCGAACCCGTCGGATGATAACTCTGAAGAGGCACCAGGGTTGATGTTCCTTCTGCGAAAGGGGCCATGGTAAAGCGTGTCAACGATAAGGAGGACAAGGGAGGAGACCCAGAGAATGATGAAGATGGTAGCAACGGCAACAGGAACAGCAGCAACAGTGACAACGACAACGACAACGACAACAACAAAAACAACAAAAACAACAACAACAACAGAAGCAGCAACTTCAACAGTTGAAGATGTCTGAATCGGTGGACGAGTTATTCGCGAGCTGTTACTGGTCCATGTCAGGTAAGAACAAAGGGTTTGTGGCGACTCCACCACAAGGTTGGCCCGGGCAGTATGTTGGGGGATGTGCTTTTGTTAGGTCCTGAGGAGTGCGCATCCAAAAGCAAAGCAAAGTATGTTCGGTTCTCATATGATATTCTCAATATTTATCAATTAAAGTACGTATGGTGATATTAATACGGTTTTGGCTTTGATGATTTTTTTGTATTGCTTTTCTTATTTTTATATTTTTTGATTTTCAATATTTGTTGAGCTTTTTGCATCATACATATATGTGAAAAGTGCAATTCCATGCATTCATACATGTATGATGCGTGTGATTTTGCTCTGAAAAAGTGACCCGTCGCCGTCGCTTTGTCACTTTGACAGTATGTATACTGTATAATTATTATATACATTGATGTCTGTCTATACACCGTGTATGATTGATTGTGGGTTTTTCCTTGAACTTGGATCATGTTACTTTCCAACAACCCCGATCAATCAAAGATTCTGCTTCTGTGGATAAAAATTTGCAGGAGAGCAAGAGGTCACGGCTCTACAGAGTCCACGACCCAGAGGAAAGTATCCGGCAGTTCGCGGGCTTTTCGATATTTCCTGGTAAACGTCCCACTTCTGAAGGATGAATCTAAACTTTTAGCCTCTCAGTTGCCGAGGTTCCAAATTTGGACCCTGACTCTTTTGTAGAGTTATTATTAGATCTCTTGATCCAAATCCGCTTCCGCAAGTTGTTGATCCTAACTTCCCGGGAATGGGAATGGATTGACTAGAGAATTCTGTAGAGTTGCTTGATGACAACATGGTCAGTTTCTTGCTTTTTGCAGGTCATTCCCTACGTGTACCTGAAAAGGAAGCTGATCCATACTAAGACTTCTCCAATATCACCATCTTATACAACATCTTCCCAGACATGTTCCTGTGTCATGTGGAGAGTTTTCTTCAAGCAGCCCTGCCTTCGGCCTGGTTCAAGGTGATTTTAGCCAAGGTTGGTGATTTTGGTCTCTTGACACTTTAGACGTGAAATCCGTGACAGCCATGGTCCGCTCAACCAGGAAGGTTCTTCTTGTCGCAGCAGCAGC
>DF241797.1:127565-140091 GCA_000507305.1 Breviolum minutum Mf 1.05b.01
AGACTACGAAGCGGTGAACGCAGCTTTGGGCCGTATTGTGGCGTCGGTGCCAAAACAAACCGTCATGGATGTGTACAACTCAATGGCAAAGATTGTGGACCCAAGCGTGACCAACAACATGTTCTCCAAGGTCAACCCCTTGGATGCATTGTCTGCTGCCAAGGGCTTTTACACCTTCAAGGATGTTGTGGAAGCTGTCCAGCGTTAAGCTGCGAGGACGAGATGCTGGCACTTTTGTATAGGGCATTATTCCTTTTTTAATTGTATACATTGATTTGCTATGCATGCTTTGTGTTGGCTGTTGAAACAAAGTTAAACTCTTGAGCTGCATGGGTTCTGACCAGTCCAGCTTCATCCTGGACAGAGCAGGCAATCCAAGCAAGATGAAAATGGAATCCTGAGATGCCCTGTGTTTTTGTCTTCACTAGTCACTAGTGGAGCAGGCAATGCTGTATAATATAGATTTGTTAGTTGACACCGAGCAAAATCTGCTTCACCTCGTGTATGTAATTGCTCATGAATAAAGAGCCACTGTCTAAATGGCAATGCAGTCAACGCATCCGCTTCCGCAAGCTACTCCATACTCCGACTTCTCCAGTAGTCTGTACATCATTCCTACATCATTTCTACCATTTTGGTTTGAGTGGCGTTAGGTCAGTGCATGCAGAAGGCCAGGATGGACCGGTGGCTTAGGGTTTTTGTTTGGATACTTTTGTGGAGAGAGGCCGCCAGGTGGCCAGATTGGTTGAGGCCACGCCCTGATGGCTCTTTTTGTGATGGCTCCAGAGTAGCAAAGGAAGAAATGGAATGCCTGCTTTCCGAAAGTGAACACATCAAATGAATTGAATTGGAGTATGGACATCTACGGACTATCTTGCAACTTTCATCTACAATGTTTTTCCAGCAACTTTTCCACCTTGCACGTTGAGTCCCGTGGTATCATCTTGGCCATGTCGGGACTTTACACGATCTTTGATTGTTTGTAGCACTCTCAGACAGCATATTGCACAGAGTAGTGAAACTAGTCAAACCTGAACACTTCGATACTAAACAGTTCTGAATGATTCTGTAAAGAGCTGTTGCCCTTTCAAAATGATTTCCACGATGGCTTTGACAATCTATACAACACCAAATTCTCAGTATTCTATTCTAAATCACACTCACAAACAGAAGTCACCATCATTTACAAACATGATTCCTCTCTCAGCTGCTTCAGAGTTGAATTCCCCCCATTTTTTTGTTTCACCAATTTTGATCCCTTTTCCTATAGACTCCGACCACCCCCAACTCCGGTGCCCGAGGACTGAAGGCCGACCCTTTGCGGCACGTCATTTGCACGAGGCCTTTTTGGATTGAGATTTTACCCGTAGTGAAGTGTGTCTTTTCATAATTCACTAATTAAAACTACTAGAGTAATACAATATATCATAATATATCGAACATTAGATGATTTTGTTAGAAGATCGAACATGATACAAATCCCATCTCAACCTGCGAGTACAGGAAAATTCACGGTATGGTTTTCAAGATGTCTCATGTGGATTTGGGTGTGGATTGACTGGGGGCAGGTGGTGCACCATTGGGCCCAAGCAGCACATGAACTGGCATCGTGCGGGAACTGAATGATTTTGGGACATCTCACACGTTGAGAAGAGACCTTTCGAATGCAGGCATGAGCATATGTGAGACAACAAGATGGCAAAATCCGTTGGTTTTACCCCAAATGCAATTTTCCAGCAGATCTCTTGGAAGAAGTAGAGATCATCTCATGACCCTATCCACGCAGTAGCACCTGGCAAGCCTCTCCAGGTATGGTACAGGAAAGGACTTGGATCGCTTTGGCCTATGCTTCTTGCGACGCGGAGGCAGGGAGAATTGAAGTGGTTTTGAATGGGGTGCGTGAGGCATGCAGCACTTACCGTTTACCATGCTTATCATTTTGTCACTGACATAGGCCATGCTCTTTGACCAGCAAAAATCCCTCTCATACAAACAAGGGACACCTTGAAAATAGATGGACCACCGATAGATTGCTTGTAACAAGTTTGCAATGCCAGATATGGCCGTGGCTTGAAAATTATCGACGCCAGAGTTGATGGTTGGCCTGCTAAGCTTCAACAAATCTGCCATGGCCATGTACTCTTCCCATTTGTCAGAAGGTCCTTTGGTTTGTTCTTGCAGGACTGGAGAAGAGCATTCCTTATGGCAAGCATGGCCGTAGTGCAGTGTTTTGCTCAGAACACTTCCCAATAAATGGGGTTTGCAGTTGCAAAGACCCATAAAGTTAGAACCTTCAGTTATCATGATACAAAAGTAGTTGCGGTGACAACGATGGCTGTTACGGCAACAAATAAGGCTTTTTACCTTGACAGGACAGTTCTCGCGGTTGGTACTCTTGGACAGTACATACTGTAGATAAATCTAGTGAGAAAATGCAGGGTTTGTTGTACTCTCCTCCTGTACTATCTTGCTTGTACTCTTCCTGTCCTTTCCTTGTTTCGAATCAAAAGTTGCCACATGATGCGAAAGAGAAGGCAGCGCCCTTTCTGGTCATTTAAGTTGTTTTTGGGTCCAGAGTCCAGATTCTGCTCCTTGTGTTTGGTGGTGTGCATAGATCTGCTCCGCCCCGTGTATTTTCGTTGCTAAGGTCCATAACCACCTTGACAACTTGCAGGCGTCATGGATCAATAACTGCGACCTGAGCCCGGAAGGACAGAAGGCTGGGCCCAGGTTTGGAGAGGTCTGTGGTATGCTTGAGCTGTGCTTTTCCAAACATTGGGCTTTCATCATCACACTTTTTGCCTTAAAACAGCTGGAGGGAAATTGCAATTGTTTTGTTTTGCTATGTATTCATGTATTTCTCTTGTTTTTCAATCTAGTGATAATGAATTGTATATGGGTTTTATCAGTTTTTCAATTCAATCAAAATCTATTTGTTTGTCGGTCCTTCATCATGTTTTCGGAAAATTCCATGCTCTTTTCGTGTGGGCGTGTCTGAATAGAAGCAAACTCAAGGGATTTAGATCAGGGTACCCCCCGTGTGTGTATCCCATCGTATCTTGGAAGATGTCAATGCCAAGGGGGCTGATGAGAACGCCTTGGACACTGCCTTAGAAGCTGCCTTTGGAGGCTTGAGTGGGTTTGATTCATCTTTGAAATTGCACTAGAATGTCGAAACATGACACAGGTTAACCCCATAAACAGATGCTTTCTAGACCTGTTTGGGGGGGGGGGACATCCTTCACACCGCTTTGTTGGCACCTACATCGACATGATATCATGACATCCATGGGTGGTGAATCTTCCCAGGCGATCAAGTTGAAGGGGTGGCTATCCAGGCATTGAAGCTGCCATGCAGACCGCTTAAGCGACTGCGTCAACCTGCTGTTGTCAACGCCAGGTTTGGACCTTTCGTGCAGATCAGATCCTGTTGGAAACCCATGTGGAGATTGGCACCTTTTTGTTGCTGGCATAGTCATAGTCGACTTGACTGAAATAGTTGTGCTTGTGTGAGGGTTAAATGGGCAGCACTGGTTGTGGGGAATAAACAGCTACGAGGTCTTCGTTGAAGAATTCTGCATGGGCCCAGAAGTTCCTATGCAATACGAGCAATGTGAACATCACGGTGGGGGGCACTCGGTGAAAGTTGAGAGTACAATAGTGATGGCGGCGATGGTGTATTGGTTGACCGGTTTATTTTCCATGATATATACCAAGCAGCATTTGCCCCCCACCACATTCGACCTGTGACAGGTGGTGAAATTGGCTGAACCCAGGTGGGGAGAAGAGTGCCTAGGATGGCCTTTTCAGTGGAAAAACAAAAGGTATTTGAAAAGTAGGGTTGTTTTGCAGTTGGTTGGATTGTGTTTAGATTTTGTATTTTGTGATGACATGAATTTTGAGTATAGAATCAAAGCCACCAGCAACAGTAGATTGTTTTTATTCTACCAAAAAGCTGTGCAGTGGACCTCACAGCCAGGATGGAAACGCCACAAGTTCCTGGCGTGAAGGTGGGAAAGCCGTCGAGTGAAGCATCCTTTGACCCTTTGATAGCTCTCAAGGTGGTCACCCTGACAACCACGAAATCCGCGGTGTTTGGAGCCTGGGTTTTGAACACAACTTTCCAGACAGTTGGAGCTTTGCGAAAGCGGTCCAAAAGTAAGCCATTGCCCAAGGTCCCGTTTCCTGCGCCAACGACTGGCCATTTTCATCCCGATTGACTTGGAGTTGTTGCTTGGCTGAAAGACATTTGTGGATTTTGTAGCACTGGCCGAGTTTTTTCCATTGCATGGGGGTTTTCCCCTCAGGAGGCTTCTGATTCTGTACCGTTGTCGACATTTTTTTGAAGCTGAGACCTGGCAGCCTTGAAGCTGCAGTGGAGTGGAAGATGGAAAGTTTTCAAATGGTGGCCCTGGCTCTCTTTGGGATGGGAGGTAGGTAGCTGCGTAGCTATTTGATGCGACCTTTGTTGCTTGGGGTTGCCAGGACTCCAAGCCTTCAAAGACTCTGCCGTGCAAGTGTCCGATGCCTCAATGACGATGGTTTTGAGGAACTTTCTCCCCCCCAAAGAGGTGGAGGTTTCAGAAGGGTATGGCAGTTGGCGTTTGTCATTGTTAGGGTACTTGGTATTGTTTGGTATTTACATTACAAAGTAAGTAGCGCAGATATATCATGTAAATATGAGGTAGTAACAGAGAGACAAGTTCCCTGCAGCCATTTTTTGATTCCCAGGTGTACCTGTGGTTCTGATGGTGCCAGGGCAACAAGAGGTCATCCAGCTTTTCCTTTTCCAAAGCTCAGATGGTGAAACGGTAAAATCGCAGGCAAACAACAGGAAGATGGTATAGCGATTCTGTGAACAAAAACTAGGGTGTTTTTTTTTGATTTTTGGGCCGTCTCATCATATCTTTCATTTTCAGGTCTCCTTTCAGAATTTGAAGTTGAGGTCTTAAATGTTGCATCTCCTTTGCACATGGCCATCCAGGCAGCCACTGCACAAAGTTCCATCTCGTCTTTTCAGTTCCGGCGCTTTGTAGAACTGAGAGGTGAGGAGAAGCAGCGAAACTGCTGAATCGTTTTTGATCATTCCATGATAGTATTTTGCTGAGTTTCGATTCACATTGATAAGTTGAAGCAGGCATTATGTATTACGTATACATACACATATCCCCTTCTTTCTCTCTGTCTTGTATTTATCATCACTGAAGTCTTTGTTGAATCACTCTGCACATCTCTACACTGACAAAGAATTGTTTGAGTGTATGTAGTTCGCAGGTACTAGGCGAGGGTCTCAGCAATCTGCACTGTCCAGGCATCGATGCATGCTGCTTCTACGGTGTTCCGCTGGTCCTACGACCAGACGCAGCACGTGCGTCGGCACCTGCATTGTCTACCAGGTACGCCATTGAATGCATTTCAAAAAGTTGTACGTAAATGCTTTCAAGCATGTTCGAAACACAGGAAGAAAACGATGTTTCTTGAGCTCAAATTCTTCAGCTTTGGCTTTGACTGATGTGAGTCAGCGGACAGTAGGAATCTGTGGACATGCCAGCATCATTTCGGTGAGGTTGGCAGCTCGTGAGGAGGGGATCAGTTTGCAGACATTTACGGAGCATTTGGCACAAGGAGCGACCTGAGAGCCTGAGGGCATGTGAAAACTAAAGTGTTGTTGGTTTGCAGGCTAGGTCGCATGATGTAGTGTTCACATGTCACCATGCCGTGCGATGCCTACCGGCACTCGGACTTTTCAATCCAGTATTTGCACCTTTTCTGCAGGTACCCAGCAAGTCTGAAGTCTTGAAATCGAATCTCAAATCGAATCTCTCAGTATCTGATCACACAGACATCTCATTTCTTGTCTTCAGGAGTGGGAGGTCTTTTTGTCTCCAAGGCAGGGACGCTTGGATCCCCCCAAAAAAGATGGGTGGTCGGCCCCTTGAAACCAAAAGCATCCAACTTCAAACATTTGGGAAACTCTAAAATCACTTCAAGCACACAACTCCCCCCCCCAAAAAGATTGTGTGATGAATCCATGCCTTGTAGAAAATGATCAGAGGATATCAGAGGATATTTTGATATTTTGATACTACTGTTGGTGGTCCAAATCCTCCAGGTCTGCCCCCTGGAGTTGAGCCTGAAAAGCCGGCAATCACAGGGAGGTTGGGAGGTTGCAGAGCTGATGCGCAGAGAAAAATGGATTACTTGGACAAGGTTTCATTTTTTTTTGTGGTGGAATTAGTGGGGGAAAAAAACAACTCTTCTTCACTTCCACTTCCACTGTTTGTTTTTTGAAAGCTGAGGTTCAACAACTTTCACATGGTTGGCTACTGTTCCCCTGGGACAGAAGGAGGTGTGGCGTACAATGACCATCCATCATTTGACAAGGAAAGTGAGGAAATATAGCATTTGACAAGGTCTATTTTGACAGCGAATGAATGGACACAGTGACGATTCTTCTCCAGCCTATGTTGGTGCTGCGTGGCCTCTGCGATCTCTATCGTGTTTGGAGCTTGGATCTAGTTTGGAGCTTGGCTTGGGATGTCAATGTTCTTGCAGGCATTTTGTGTTGTTGCATCTGTTCTGGGCCATGTACTTCATTGTTTTCCTGTTTTCATTTTCTATCTGAGAGTGTCCTGGTGCCAGATGGACTTCTACCCCTTTCTCCATCCCTAATTCGTCCAAAGACTTGGCCCCCCCCTTAGGCCATTTTGCCGGACCCAAAGGTGGGGGGAATCAGAGCAGGTGGAAGAGGGGTTGGAATCATAGATTTTGAGGGAAACCATGTCAGCCGACCTGCCGTTCAAGTTCAGCTGAGGGAGATCCTGGGTTTTATTAAGTTTGAAAGGGATGGACAAGTGACATGAAGCTGTTTGAAGGTGATATCTACTGTATACTGAGTATAGAGTATACTATAGTGCCTAATACCATGAAGATATCAAAAAGGGACCAGTATTTTCCCCTTTTCCCAGGCATGTGAAAAAATGCTACTCACTGTATGAATTTGACCTCTCTATGCATTTGGACTAGGTGACCGCTTCATTGTCTGGGGCAGAGCAGATGGATGACGTGAAAGGAGGGAGTCTAAGGGGCTGGAGCGGGATTTTTTGGCACCCTCGGAGCAAATTGGCGAGGACAGTCAATGCATGATCATGAGAATATATGCAGCTGCATATCGATTAAGACATATCATATTCATTGAGCGAGATGCATGAGAGGATGGGTTACCCCTGCGCAAGGATCACAGCTGGGTGAGACATGGCCAAAGCTGAGTGGGGAAGCTTGAAAATTGGTGGGGGTGCTTTTCATTCCAGACTTTTTGTGGTAAAGTGCAGGCAATTTGTTGTCGCTATGTTTCATATTTTATCTATGTTTTGTTTGAGCACAAGGTTTTTGAGGACTAACGGGAAGGATTTAAGTTGCAAATTCCATCATGTTTGAAGCTTTTGTATAGATTCCAATTCAAGCATCAAGTTCTGAAAAGGCTCCATGGTTTAGTTCCATCTTTAGTGAGTTCCTGACACTTGACATGAGATGAATGTGGAAAGTTATACACGTTGGTTTGATGAAAGCCACGCAAACACGGGGCAACTAGATGATGTGCAGCTTGTGCCTAAGCTGCTTGCAGGCTTCGTTCAACAACTGACTCCTTCCGGGCAAGACATTACTGCTTTGGAACCCGCCCAGGCGTCTACAATCCATTGCGAATGGCTCCGCCAGTGCAGCTGGCAGCCACCGGTTTGCGTGGTGTGGAGGCTGGTTTTGACTGCTACCTTTCGTGTGGAAAAGCTGAGACCCTACAGTTTGTGGTGGCACTAAACAGAAAGAAAATGATGAGAATATACAAGAAGCCATTCTCTGTTTATTTTTTCAAGGCTTCTGGGGTCAGTTAGACAGACCATTAGTCTTGTTTTCAGGATGCGTGGATTCCAAGTGTCGATGCCCGGATGCTCAAGCGCGAAGTTTTGATGTTTTTAAAGCTTCGATTCCAGCTACCAGTGATCACTCTTGGCCTTTAAACTTCTGGCATTTTCGAAACTCTCATTTGAAGCTTTTCAGTGAACTCACGTGAAGTGGTATGATTCCAAGTTTTTTTTTACCTGGAAACATTATTCAGTGGACATGTGCAGAGCTTCGCTACTCTCTGCGAGTCAATGCTAGAGGCCAAGGGTCGAGGTCGAGGCCGTCCTCGGCTGGGCAAGGCAGTGACAGACGTGCTATGAGTCTATGAGTGTTGTTCTTGTGATTCTTGCTGTTGTTCCTGTTCTTTTTCTCGTTCGTCGTCGTTACTACGATGTTTTGCGAGGCGACTAAGGGACCAGCTGCGCAAGTCACACAGCCAGCAGAGTCAGAGCTTCGCCATAAGTCTGAGCCAGCTGGCGACACTTGGCATCTTGGTTGCAGGTCCAATATAGCTTATAAATTATACATTTACGTATAAATGCATACATCAGAATGTCTTCTCCCAAAGTCATGCACATAAAGCCAATGTGAGGGATATCCAAGATTCATACACCTCATACAAAAGTACACAAAAGTGATTTGGATAGATGTTGTCTATTTGGATGAGGGATAATTTGATTATGTATGGTGCTGCTGCGGCCACATTATATGCAAGATGTATGAAAGTAGTATGATTAAACACGCGAGCCTCGCAAAGACTTAGACGGGCCAGTTTTCAGAACACTCGCCACAACATGTGTGTATTTGCAACCTTGAATAGAGGCTTCCCCAAAGCTTTCCACATGTGTGATTGAGGTCGACGTTGGAAGGCCAAACCGCTATGAAGATGCCAAAGAAGGCTGGGAAGTTTCAAAAGATTTATATACCCAGTGATGCATCAAAATCCACATGTGAAGTGAGGGATCTAGCATTGCTACTGGCTGAAATCCTGTACCTTTGGCGGGAGTTCACAAACTCTCCAATCAAGTGATAAAGCGCCTATCAACTCATGCATGATTTCAGGTATCAACAGTGCAGCCTTGTAACCATAGAATCATCCATAGAACATTTCTCAAGGATTGGATCCATCAAGTTTTTCAATCAAACACTCCTGGCAAAGACCCTTTGGTGCACAAGATTGGCAAGAGTCCCATGTTGTCTTCAAGCCAGGCACCACGAAACTCGGTGAACACACATCCAGAGAGGCAAGGCGAATCAAACACGAGTGATTGATTCAGGGAATGTCTTGGAGTTGGGTTCCCATAAAATCATGGTGGACGTGAAAAAATGGGTCCTTTTGACCAGATTCTGACTGGTCTATTTTTTGTCTCATGAGCTCTTTCAAAAAAGCTCCCACAGCATATTGATTGAATCAAGAGGGACCCACTGACTTTGATTCGATCCTGGATCCAGGCCGGCCAGCGTTTCTATGGATAAGGCGAAAGTGTTGGTGGTGCCAGCCATGGGAAGTAGGAAGTAGGTTTTGTCTTCAAGATCCGAGTTAAAAGATTGAATCTACAGAATCCCAAGACATTCACTGGTGTTCTGCCCTTGAGAAGTTCACTGGTAACTTTGGCAAATCATAGGGATTCATCAAGGAAACACAGGAAACATCAAGGCTGGTTCTTCACCATTGCCTGCCCCTGTCGAAACCTGTCGAAGAAAAAGGTGTCGCGATGTCACCTGTGGAGCCTTTCCGATCCGCAGCTCTGTCATGACTTCAGTCGCTAGCAAGGATTTTCCAATGCGGATGGACATTCTTCCAAAATCGATCTGGATCGAAATGATTTGGCAGAAGCCTGGGGCAATGATCTCACTGAAGAGAGAAGAGATTTTGATTATTTTTTTCGGCATTGCTTTTTTTAATTTCTCCCTTGCTGCCAGCCAGTTTCTGCCTTTTTGTGTGCAGGGCCCGAAGGGGTTGCAGGGTGGCACTTTGGCGCAGCTGGCTCCAATGCTGCGTCTTGGAAGCAGCTACTTTACCCGTACAGTGGGTTTGGGATGGTTTGGGCAGCCCTCCTGTGATCTTAGGAAGCAGCCACCACGGCGACGTTTACGTCCTGCAGGTGGGGGGTGGGCACTGCAGCATTTTCAGATGGCATTTGAAAAGACTATCTCAAGGAAAAGCCTCAAAAAGGCCTGCGGATGCAGTATTTGCCTGAAGGGTGATTGTAGGAGGACTGTGTATATAATATATATAATATATAATATACATCTCTGTTTTCAAGCTTTTTCCGTGTCCTTCTTTCTTCTTCTTGTTGTTGGGGTCGCGATAGTCACGGTAGTCATAGTAGACTTAGTCGTCCTCGTGGTTGTCGTGGGTGCCGTAGTCCTGGTTGCGGTTGTGGCCTTCATCATTGCAGTTGCACCTGTACCTTCAGGTTCCGCTTCCGAACTCACTGAGGAGGAGGCTCGTGTGGACGAAAAGGAAACCTTTGTCAAAGCAGGATATACGTCCTTCTAGCCACAAGAGATGTTTTACATTCCTGCAGAATCATCATGCATGTGTTTTCATATGTGTTCATGTTCCTCTTCATGGCCGCTCCCTCTGGGCATTTTGTGAGCCCACATACCACCTCCAGGTGCGGCGTTTGGCAGAAGGAAATTTTGAATTCAACTTCTGAGTTCGGAAGCAAACATCTTTGGCTCCAAAGTTGTGGACATTTGCGAAGCTTGGGCTCATCTCGGCTCATCTTTTCAAAGCTCCTGGCAGTTGCCCAAAGCTTTGTTTTTTTTGGGCATTGGAGACCAGCCAAGCTTCGTATCATGGCTTTGAGAATTTCCACAGGGGGATCTGTTGCGCAGATGATGCGTGAATTCATGTGCCGCGATGCTTCCTTGTTCCATACCTCCATGGATGGGGTTGCGGCTCTCAACACAGCATTCTTTGAAGACAATAAAATCAAGTATGTATGGTTCATCTTGTGGTTCAGTACCCAAGCCTTTGCATTTTTTGAAAGGACTGTCTAAATCGGGGCCATTGCGATGGATGTGTTGGTTTTAAAACTTTCAAGCGCCGCCTGCTTTGAGCGCACTGGACTGATGGGAATAACCAGTTGTGTGCTGATTCTTGCAGCAGTTTGCCTGAAGGGATGGCAAGCTGTGGATGATGCCTTTCAGATAGGATCACTGAAAAAGTGCTGCGGATTTTTCGAAGTCTCTTGAGGTTTTCTGTGAAAGTGGGTATACGGTATACCAATGTAATAGTGGGATTTTTGTTGCCTACAGCATTACTTACAGGAAAGAATGCTTTGTATAGCTTTTGTATAAAACTCCAGTACAACTGACAACTGGATAGATTCTAGGCCAGAGAGTACTGTAGCTGTGCGACTCTGACCTGCAACACTGAGAATCTTCCATTTGATCGAGAGTGGCCACGTGGGCCCGGGCAGGAACAAGGACCAGTCTGAACAAGATATCATGACCGGCTACCGAGATCGAGCCGGGCACCAAGCTATTGTAACACACCTTCTTTGGGACATCAACCGTATGGATTGGTTAGGCAATCGATTTGAATTCAGAATGGGAATGGATTGACTAGAGAATTGTGTTGAGTGGCTTGATGACAACACGGTCAGTTTCTTGCTTTTTGCAGGTCATTCCCTACGTGTACTTGAAAAGGAAGCTAATCCATATTGANAAGACTTCTCCAGTACCACCATCTTATACAACATCTTGACATGTTCCTGTGTCATGTGGAGAGTTTTCTTCAAGCAGCCCTGCCTTTGGCCTGGTTACCGGTTCAAGGTGATTTTAGCCAAGGTTGGTGATTTTGGTCTCTTGACACTTTAGACGTGAAATCCGGGACAGCCATGGTCCGCTCAACCAGGAAGGTTCTTCTTGTCGCAGCAGCAGCAGCTGCCTTGTGCACCGTGAAGATGACCTTTGTGCCGGGACCACTGGGGCGCTCTGGTGCTATGACAGCTGGCGCAGCTGCTGGTACCTAGGTTCTTGTTTCAGATTGTTTGTCTACATACTTTGTCTTTGATATGCTTTGAGAAGCTTTGTTGATCTTTGATAATCTTTGAAAGTACAGTTTGCAAAAATTACGAAGTCGAAATATGAAGGAACTTCAAAGACATTTGCTTTTGAAATCCTTAGCCGATTGGACAGATTGGGAGTAAAGAACAGCAACAACAGCGGCAGTTTCTGCAATGTTGGCAGTCAGGTGTGATGATGGCTCCTGCTGCATTTGCTGATCAAATTGGTGATGCTGCGAAAAAGTTGGGCGATGCGTCCTATGACTTCGCTAAAGAGGTGGACTGGAACAATGGAGTGTTTCTCCAAGCTCCAGGCATCAGGGCATTGGGGGGTTGGGCAAGAGGTTTCGCAGTAGGATACAGCAGGGTGATGTTTGCTGATGTTTGCTTAGGATGATTTCTGGTTATCTTTTTGCCAAACAAGATTCGTGTGTGACATGATGTATCGAACTTGACACACCAGGTTACTTCCCGGGCAGTTGACAGAATGATGTATGCTTACACGGATGTGCGATCTAATTTTTTGATCAGCAGCTCTTCTGGTTCGGTTTGTTTATGACAGGTCTCTGTTGTCATATGACGTTTAATCATCAAACATCACATCACGT
>DF241798.1:0-70560 GCA_000507305.1 Breviolum minutum Mf 1.05b.01
AAAAAAAAAAATCTGTGGTCATCTTAGCCTTGGTTGCAAGCCCAGATCTGCTACTTGCAGGTTCCAAGGCAGTTTCTGGAAAGGTTGATGATCTTTCCCTTTCTGAGACCTCATGGGTTTCTATCAATTCAATGCGAATTCCAAATTCCTTGCTTGCTTTGTCAGATTTTATTATTCTCACAAGTACAGGCTGTCTGGCCACCTCTGTATCACAATCCATCCACCTCCTGAAAAGAGATAGAAGCCAACGCTACCAAAGGGGGGGTTATTTGGTTTGTCGATGAGGACGCAGTGGTGCAGCACATCTTGGAGATCATCAGTAGGGATGAGATCGCCATGGATGTCACATACCAAGAAGCCAGAGAATACGATAACCTTAAAGAAGGTAGAGCTACGAAAAAACGAAGAAGAGATGGCCCATCATCTGTATTGTTCAACATTATTCTGTATTCTTCAACGAAATTCTGAATATTCTGCATTAGTCTATTCATGATTATTGGAAGTTATTTTGAATTATTCTATAGGGCATAATTCTAAAATTGTTCTTGATTAATGCCAATGATTCTGTATATTCTTTGTCATTCCATTTCCTTCTACATTATGTTCAAGTAATCTGAATCACTGAATCTTGCTGTTTCTATTCTGTTCTACTCTATGGCCTCTATGGTTTTCGCTTGTATTCTATTCAAGGAACGTTGTCAAGGTGTCGAGAGTTCTGTGGAGCTACTTGTCGGAAGAGAAGTACTGAGAGCCGGGTTGACATCACTGAGAGCTAGTTTCACTGTTTCACATCAAGGAGAATACCTGGCTTCTTGTGTTGGTTTTTGTGTTTGTTGTTTGGGGCGGTTTTTTTGTTTGTTTGCTGTTTGTGCCACTAGGTATTTCCCCTTTTTTGGAGTATAGCATTTGATGGACAAAGACGTCATTCATCCAAGACTGTCACTATCGTCATGATGAGCGCAGCACCGGAGCAAAAAAAAAAAGTATCACAATCTACCTCCTGCAATACATAGGATGAGTGCCTTGTTAGATTCAAAGTTTGAGCTTGGTCATCGTTGTCATTACTACCCTGGCCTACCATTTGGGAATCTATCATCTTCCACCTATCATCTTCCACTTAGTTTATTTCACCTACTGCCAGTCTTTTCAATTGCCTTTGTGATTTGCAATTGTAAGCAAAGCCTAGCGGCCCTGTCGTGACAGGGCCTGAACTAACAACATAACTTTCCATATTCACCCTGCCCACTGCTGGAGGAGGAAAGCGGCCATTGCGGACTCACAGTTTCATGGTCGGATTATTGGTCGGATGTCGGATCGTCTTCGCATTGGAAATGACGTTTCGGCAGTTTTCGGATTTGCATTGAATTTTGCCGTATTATTTTTCGTGGTTTGCGTGGAGTTTGTGGCCGTATTTTATTGTTTTTCTGTGTATTTGCATGTTTTTCGCTTGCGTTTTTGTGAGTTTGTGTTGTGCTTGTGTTTTTCTGTTTTTCTGTTGGTGTTTTTGTTGTTTGTTGTAGAAATGTGTCGTGTACTGCGTTTCTGTGCTTGTTTTTTTTGTGTGACTGTATGTTTGCGTTGTTTGTGTTTGCGTTTTCTTTATTTCAAAATTGTCGGATGTGAAAAGGTGTCTGGTGTGAGAGTATCTTGGTGGGGTGCAAAAAATGTATGGTGTTAAAGGTGTTTGGTGTAAAAGGGTGTCTGAAGCCGTTTGGAATAGCAATAATCTACATACATGGTGGATTTTTCAGCCAGAAAGATTAGTAAAGCAGCTTGTTTGGTGTCACAACTGTCTAATGCAGAAGTTGTTAAGAGTGCCTGGTGTAAAAGTATTTTGTTGTAAAAGTTCTTTGGCGTAAAAGTGTTTTGTTGTGAAAATTCTTCGGTGCAAAAGTTGACTGCTGTAACGGTTGCGACATCAGTACATCAAAATACCGTTGCCTTGGGCTTTCGGGATATCCGGCGTCCACACAGCAAAACAACAGTGAACACGTTTGTGTGAAACGTACTTGCACATAAGTTTCATGGAAAAAAACTCTCTGGGTAAGAAGCGATCGCTTTGCATTATGCGCATCCGCATCCGCATCCTCATCATCAGATCATCATCATCATCATCATCATCATACATCTTCACAATATGTTTTTTTGACTCCAATTTTTCGGTGCCCGCATGATTGCGCAGACGTCAACAACTAAGATGCAAATGCAGCCCCAGGAATGTGCCTCAAACCGTAGAATTTGGCTTTCGCGCACGATCCAGCCCATCGACAACCCGGAAGACAAATTAGAGTTGTTTTAATTCTAGCAAATGTATTTTTCGAAAGTGAGAAACAACATCAAAAATAGAACGACACAGCCGGCTTCAAGTCGCCTTCTGGCGTTTTGTGATTTGACCACTCATTGCTTGGGACTGAAGTCATGGTGGATCGATTTGTGACTCGGTGGAAGATTTCCCGCATGGTTGTTCAATAGGCCCATGGGTTCAACGGACAACGGATGCTTCCATTTCTTATGCGAACTAACAAATCAGTTGCCATGATTATGGGAGAAAACGGTCTGGTGAGGATATTTTTTTTTTGATGGTAAAAAAAAATTACCACCCAGGTGATATTTTACATCTTATGTGCAGTGGCTGTGGTGGTTCCTTCCATCGCCGAAGAAAAATGCGACGATGCGGCCTCGGACATTGGATTTTTGGAAGTGGAGGACAGGGATAATTAAGTCCCACCCATTTCTTGGGCATCAAACAATGCAACTATATAGTAGTTTTGAGGGATTTACCCCAAAAAAATGTGCCTTGTTTGGGTTGGTGTCATATAATGACCCCTGGAGGAGGAGGATGCTTTGTTGATTCACTTGAAACAAGGGCAACGGGGTTTCCGTTCCGTGACTCCTTCCAGTTGCCAACGCTCCAATGAAAGTATTTACTTGGAACATCTGGATCATGGAGGTGACGACTGCTGGTGGAACTGTGGTGAACGTGGAGGTTTTTGTGAATATTGTGGTGGTCACTTATGTTGTGCTCCGAACGGCGAATTTGATGAAGGTTGCCATTTTGAAGCCTGCAAGGGAATCTTGGTGGTGATTGTGGATTTTGGAAGGCAAGTTTGAAGCTCTAAATCCCCAATTTAACATATGGATTTCTAAAATTTCTTCCCCTTGATGGAAAAATACTTTGTTTCAACATTCCCATTTTTAAGGAACGCGTGATTGGGAGCCAAGTTGGCATGGCCCGTTTTCTCGCAGACGTCATCACTACTGTGCACGCTTTCGTCCTCCTGTCGTGAATCTGACGGCCGCCGAAGCTCAAGTGGAGGTGCCGTTGGTGACGACGGAGACGGAGGGTGCGTCGCGTCAAAGCCAGTTTCGCTTGTCCACGGCACTCCAAGCATGACAGATCACAGGGACGATTGCAGGCTTAGTGAAGTGGTTTGATTTCATACCTGCAGTGGGTGGAAACTTAGTTGTTGACTTAGTTTCACTCCAAAAAAAGTTGCGGATTCAGTGATTCAGTCCCATTTTTTTGTGGCTGGGGTAGTGTTTCCATCAATGTAAGAGGGTGTTTTTTCCCTTTTTTTCCCATAGGTTTGCTTTTAGGAGCCATGATGGTTTTTCGTTTGCCTGCCAAGGATATGTGGCACAGTTTCGTTTGCCTCGAGGTGATTACGAAGCGAAGAGTTGCAATTTGGCCGAGGTTCTTCCGGTGATTTATGAAAGCGTCCACTTGGACATGATCGGTGCGGGCTTCTCGTATTATCTGGCCAAAAGTGAGCCGAAACATCCAAGCAGCTTGAAGATTGATGACTTAAATTTATAACTTTTTTGGTATGGGAAATTTAGATCCCTTGTTTTTAAGGGCTACATCTTGGCCTTATTTATCAACAAACAATATTTTGCATGTCAAGTTTTTTTTGCAGTTTCTTTCAACGCAATGCAAAGGTATTAACATGGGAGGCTGCAAATGTATCTCTTACGAGAATTCGAGTCTAACTGCTTGTGCTGGAGATGTGCTTGCAGATGCCTTACGAGTTTTGGAACCTATTGGTAGGAAACTGCTGAGTCATGGCGAATATCATTATCTGTCCTTTGGTGGCATGCTTGCCACTTTCAACCATGGCAGCAATCAAAATTACAACAGCATTGTTGATGGTCTCAATTGGATGGAGGTCTACAGTTTGAAGCAAAAGAGCTTTGAGGTCATCAGTAACCTAACTCTTATGAAGGAAGTCATCGCCAGTCGTGCTTTCATCATGACACGAGCCAACTTCCGTACGGAGCCAGATGACTGGGTGATTACTGTCACTGATCAGACACGTGGCAAAGAGGTGATGGATCAAGAGTTTCTGACATCTCTGGATGGAGTGGAGGATTTATCGGCCATTGTGAAATTTGAAACTAGGTTGGTGGTTTCAAACATTTTTTTTGGGAAAATTTTCACCCCTAAAATGGGGGGGAAGATGAACCACCCATTTTAACGCTTCGCATATTTTTTTCAACTGCGTTAAAAAAAACACATTTTTTTTTTAAATTTTCACCCTGAAAATTGGGGAAGATTCCCATTTTGACTAATATTTTTCAACTGGGTGGGTTCAACCGCCAAGCAGGAAACTGATGGCTCTTATATTCTGGAAACCTTTGGCAAAAAGCCCCTGACAGCTGAACAACTTCATGTGCTCTATAAGAAAAACTATTCCCCACACCTTTGCGCCAAAGAATACCGCAAATGTCGCTTTGTGGATTTCTTTCTGGGAGGCGATGACATTGATGATTCCCGTGGTATTTTTGGATATTCCTTTGATCTGAATGGACACTTGGTGAGGGCTAAGCTGAAGATGTTTTCAGAAGTTTTCATGGCAATTATTTGTGCCCTTTTTGGAACAGTTAAGTAACCTTTCAAAGGTTAAGTGACCTCCAACCAGGGGATAAAAAGGTCACTTTGAATCACCTGGCTGGTATGTTTTTTTAATTCTTTCCATGTGGGTGAGGATTGGCTAAGTGGACTTGGAAGGGGAACAGAAAAATGGTATGAAAACGGGTCCCTTTCTTCATTTTGATTCCCTCCAAAACGGGTCCCAAGGACATGTGGTGAGATCCAACCAAGTTCAATCCTGGTGGGATATCAGGGATACCTTTGGCACTCGTTTCTTTGGAGAACATTTTCCTCCCAGTGTGGCAACAGCACGGATGTATCAGTTTGAGCTGTGCGTGAAAGGTTTCGATGTAAGCGCCATGACAAGCTACTATCACAAAGGCTATCAAAGGCCGGAGGAGTTCTGAAAAAAAACGGACGATGGGTTTTACCCTGGTGATCTCAACTGATTCGTGGTGAAAAATCGGTGGATTGTTGGAAGCCACCTTTGAGCAAAAACAAAAAACATGTGATTTGACGAAATGACTGGGGTTTCAAGTTTTAATCTCAATTCTTGTTGACTACATATTTCTAAGTTCGGAAGATTCTTTCGAATTTGAACAAAAAACCACCGAATCAGTTGGAATTCAAGACCTGAAAGGTGGGAATGTCGTTTTTCCCACGGGACCCGTGGGATCGCATTCCCTGAGATTTTGAAGAAAAAAAATCTGGAACAGTTTTTTTTTTGGGATGGTTCCTATGAATGGGTAAACAACTACAAAGTTCTTTTTTAAACTTGGTTGTTTTTTTTTGCAGAAGTGTGGTTGGTTTTTTGCAAAGGGAAGTTAAAAAAAACCCAAAACGCTGACTGAAAGCTTTTTTCAAGTTGCCCAAAAAACCAGGTGGCCAGAAGCGGAACGCTTGACACATAGCGCGACGTTTCGCTGAGGCTTCTGCAGACCGTTGAACTGTTATACCTGGGTCCATGTGAATTTCTTGGGACAGCAAGCGGAAGTTGTAAAGCTGCCCCTTGGTTTTCCTGCAACATTTTTAAAGCTGACTTTTTTTTGAGGGTTTTTCTCCAGGTGAAACAAAAAACTCCCTTGAGATCCTTCAAGGGGAGTTTTTGGAAAGAGTTTTTGTTGAAGGTTCCCTGAATGAATTTGTTCATGTGTGATTTGAAGAAACGGGGGAAACTACTTGTTGAGGAGGGAGATTTCAGAACTCAATCTGAGAAAATTCAGAAAATCTCAGAGAAACCGAGAATCAGCCGTTCCTTTTGACGAAGTGTGTTGAATCTGCTGCATTGTTTTGCGAAATCAACAAAAGGTGGGATCATGTCATTGAGCTCTTCAATATGACAGAGGTCTATGTTCACTATGGAAAGGAACGCTTAGGGAAGGCGCCTTCCAAGGAGCTTCTATATATTTGATCCACGTTTACAACACCGTCGAACCTGGCGGTTTGTACAAAGTTGCTGACAGCATCGATTGGGCCCTGGAAAAAGGTAGGAAGAAATGCCTTGTGATGGTTGAAAAGGATGAGTATTGTAGACATAACTGGTATAAAGTTGTCATAGCTTTGTTCATTTGTTTTTTTTTGAAATTGAGTACATCTTTGCACTGGACACCTGGTGTTTCCTTTGGAGATTATGGCACGAAGTGGGGCTGTGCCTTCGGAAAAAGGGTGGGATTTCTGGAGTCTAAGCCAAGAAGGGGCGGTTGGTTCAATTTCTCGCACCGAAACATAAGTAGCCTGGCGATGACGATGTAAGGAGCATCCTATACTGTATCCAGGAAGGTGTAAACTGAGATTCTTCACAGGGCTATGATTTCATTTTCAAAGTGACCTGGTATCCATGGAGAATACAGAAGGATCTGAAGGTGAGTCAATTTCCTTGTTTTGACATCGTCATCTCTGCTGGCAACAGACAACCTCTTGGACCCATTCGTTGTGTCGATTGGGGAATAGATGTATTTTCTGTATACGGTGCAACGACTTACACTTTTTGAACAGTGCTTTGAACCTAAACGCTCTTCCTGGATCCAAATTGAATTTCAAGTCTGGTTGAGGAGATGAAATCTAAGCCATATGATATGAAGCTATTCTGGAAGACTATCCTTTGTTGGAAAGTCATGGTGGATTACCAGACTTGGGATACATAACGATGATAACATACATCAGAAATATTTGAAAATATGTAAATATAGGGTATATTATATATACTTATATAAGTATACAAGCATATATGATCATACATGTATGTATATATATATATACATGTATGTTTATGCAAATTTATGTATATTTATGTACATCTATGTACATATATGTGAACTTATGTAAATCTATGTAAATCTGCGTACATTTATGTATATTCATGTGTATATAATATTTATGTATATTATATTCTCTATATATACACATATGTAGATATGTCTGTATGAATGTATGAATATAAGGTATGTCTATAGTAAATACATAGACTGGTTCACCGCAAGAATAGAACAGTCGACTGTTCGTGTATCCTGAGTCTTGCCGATTTCGATGACTTCTGGCTTCAAGATGCCAAAATGGAGCACCATGATAAATACCCCAAATTAGTATTTTTGTAATACCACAATGTCCTGTTTTCATCCACCATGTCCATTCCAAATTTCAATGAGATTCAAGATGAAATTTGAAATACCAATTTTTGAAATCTGGATGTCATCATACTCAAAAAATCACCAAAAAAACACGTGAAGGTCTTGTTTCCTGTGAGATAAAAGATTTTGAATTCGAAGGATTCTGAATGGTGAAGATTTATATGGTGGTTTCCAAAAATAGGGGTACCCCCAAATCATCCAGTTTAATAGTGTTTTCCATTATTTTCACCATCCATTTTGGGGTAGCCCTATTTTAGGAAACATCCCTGTTTGCCAGTGAAGATTCACTTTGGGATCCCCAGGCGCTCGCAGACGTGAATATAGGTGTTTCCTTAAATAATGGTACCCCGATTTCACACCCCAAGTCATGATCATTTTTAGGAAAGGAAAACCCATGGGTTTGTTGGGACTATTTTAGGAAACACCCATTTATTCAATGATCAAGGTGCAACGAGTTAAACCCTGATCCTGTGGACCCCGAGATCCTTAAAAGAATTTTCCCCCGGTGTTGGCGATGCTCGTACTGCTTCCTCTGATCGTTGAGGGAGAAGTCACGGATGTCAGCATGGCCATAGCCAGCGAAAAAGTCCATTTGGAGGGTGGAGATCAAGGAAATGCATCCCTTGGTGGTGACTTCAGACATTACTGCGAGGGCAACCCGAGACTTTTTGCAGATATGTTTTGATGAAGTAAGAATGGCGGAGCAGGAGACCTTTGAGTGCTGCATGAGAAACCACCTGCGAGCTGAAATGGAAGGTGTGAAACGTTTGGGTGAACTACCCATTTGGGTCCGAGTCTTGCTCATGCGCTTTGTGCCTGCTTGCTCTTTGTCTTTTTTCGCCTTCTTGAAGGAAAGCACCTCCAGATGGATCCTTGGGACCCAGAAATGTCTCTTTGGCTTCTACTCTTCCTTGGTCTAGCTGCCCGGGAACTCCAACTTCTTTTTCTTTACATCAAGGGCTTGGTGGCAACCTACGATCGCCATAGGGATGAGAACGATTTCCACCCGACAATTTTTGCCTTGCAGGAGGTCTTGCGCGAGGTGTTTTGGTTGGAAGTAGAGACCTGGAAACGTATTTTCTGGATGGTAACTTTTTGTTTTGCTTGGTCGTAGTACATCATCCCCAACTGGACATGGTTGACCATTTGGTTGTTGTTGTGCCGGTGTCGTGAAAAGTGAGTTCCGCACGTCCTCGCTTCCCTTGACCTGGACTTTTGCCAAGTCAAGCGATTCAAGTGGCGGACGCTGGAGACCGCAGCAGCTTTTGGACCGACTCGCGGCCCGCGAGTATCTGATGCTACGAGAAGAACCACGGGCATCGCCGGCATCGCCATTCCCATTCGAACCAAGAGACCGGTCTCCCACACCAGCAGTGCCGTCCGGCACACCATGGATGCCGGCCCTCCTCTTGTGATTCCAGAAATTTTGGATGACGAGATACCGGAGGAATTCAAGTGTCCCATCTCCGGCACTGTGATGAGCCAGCCAGCCATTTGGAATGGCCACACGTACGAATGGGAAGAGCTGCGGGACTGGGTCCATCACAACGATTCACCCAGTGTCAGAGATCCCAGTGTCCAGGAAGAATGGTGGATCTTCACCTAATAGAAACTGAAGAGGGCGAAACCCAAGGTGCTACACATTTCCACCCAATTCTGTCCAGCCAAACATGGCCCAAATCGAGCCCAAATCGAAGGTTCTGAGGCCTCTCGAGGTCGACTCCGTACCCAGGCTGTCACTTTCCGCCAGGGCGTCAGGCGGGTGGCCGCCACACCAGGTGGCCAGTGGCATCTATTGTAGTAAGAGACAGGACCGCGGAGTTCGAATTTGAGTCTGGAGTTTGATTCGAATTCGAGTGTGATTCTGTGATTCTTCATGCATCATTCACCAACCCAGGCAACTTTGGCCCATGATTTGCGGCTTTTTTCCCATAAAAAGACTGCAAAGCGAATTGACAAGCCGTGATTTTTTGGTACAAAGGCCTGAAAGCTGAAAACACTGTTATGTCAGGAGATGTCAGGAGAGGATTTTTTCTTGCAGATTTGCGATTTGCTGTTTGTTGATGTTCTTTGTATATTGCAGTCAACAATAGAACAGTCGACTGTTCGTGTATCCTGAGTCTTGCCGATTGCGATGACTTCTGGCTTCAAGATGCTATTTGGGCACCATGATAAATACACCTGCAAAGATTAACACGGAATCGATGGAACCTAAAACTGATGGGTTTCAAAAGGAATCTCCTTTTTCCAGGCCGCCATTTTCAGGTTCCATGTTAACCTTAAGAGGCTTAATTGATTTCTTGGATTTATTTTGCATTGATCTTTCAATTCAATGTTCCCAGAATGAGCAACAACTTCTTGTTATAAAGACTGCACCTTTAACAAGCTGACAGACAAACATACTTTATGGCATTGCAGCATGCTACTTTCCTAGTCAAGGAAACTGCATTTTGGCTATGCCATGCGTAGCAGGCCGCTGAAGTTTTCTGCAACCTTTTGCCGCAGAAAACAAATCGGTGAAATTCTTCCAGAAAAATCAAATCGAACCTCACCCCAAAATCAAAGTTTTTTTCTTTTTCTGCGTCTCATCCACTTGTGGAGGTGGCAGGGCTTATGGCCGTTTGGAGCACAGTGCAAGACCTGGATGAACGATGAACAAACATCGGGTAGATCCTTGAGGGGAAGATGTGAAATTCAGTATATATATATATATATTTTTTTTTTGGGGGGAAGTTCAAATTTTTGTATCACTAGAAAGCTTGTTTGTTGGATCTTGCTTGGATCTTGGTGAAATATTTTTGAAACTTTGGACATATCAAAGGAAATTTCTTCGATGGAAAGGATTCCGGTCACGTTTCTTTTTTCGCTTTCTTTAAGAAAAGGCAGAAAAGGCTGCGGAAGTTCACGGTTGTAGTTCCTGGATTTTAATGTTTCAAAAAAGTGGTTTCAGTGACACATCGCCAGTCCACAATGAAGCGAACAAAACATGAGATCTTCAAAAAAAAGGTTGTTCCTTTTCAAAATGGACAAAAAAAGGCAAGACAACGTGGGATGATTTCTGTTGAAAAAGATCTATAAATTCTGTGTGACGAAAAACAAGTGTTTGAAGGGGCCCCTCACCCATTTTTTTGAATGAACCTTAGGTTATTTGCTGTATAATTAGGGGATCAAAATGCTAACCAGTTATAAGTATAAGGAGACCCTTTTTAACCAGTTTGATGTCGGCCATGGATGTTTTTGCTCAACGAAGATCCAGCAACTGACAGAGGTTAAAAGCTGCCTTGCGGGTCGTTGTTTTGTCCTTCAAGAGACCAAAGGTGGTGGATTTTTTGATGGAAATTCGTTGTGTCCCAACATACTGTTGATGCTTCCAGAAATCTCATTCCCAACCACCTGGAATGGTGGCAAAACCCACCAGAAATCATGAGATAATCATCAACCCAAGGTGGTGCAGGATTTTTTTTTCCATTGACAGTATCTTTTTCGTAAAGCAACAATGGAGAATGATGGAAGAACCACCACTATAATTTTTGCTCCTTTTTGTTTGATTTTTGTGGATGATTTATGGAAGATGATGTCATATCGATTTTTGGGACCAGACTTCCGGGGGAAAAGTTTCTGGAAAATGATGATCGACTCTGCCGGGGGAAAGCAGGGGATGTTTTGATCGTTGTAACAAACGTAGAAATGACGAGATTTACTGACCCTAGCACGAACCTGGGAAAGGTTTGATGTTGGAGTTCGAAATCATCAACCCTTAAGGGGTTGCCAGGTTGCCTAAAAAACTCGGGTCACAACCGGCGGTGGTTTCAAGGATTTTTGCAGTTTTACCCCTGGGAGATGATCCAATTTGACTATCACATGCGGTTGGAACCACCCAACATCTAGTCATTTTTATGAAGGGAGCCCTATATTCCCATGATTTTTGCTGGTTTACCCAGGTGTTTTGGCAGGGCCCGAAATCAATCCATGAATCAACTCAATTGAGTTTTAAACTCTGGCGAAGTGACCAGATACGAAGGTGGTGTGAGCAGTACCGGGAACTGAAGGATGACATGTGTCTCTTTAAAAGGAACGAACAAACACAAAATCCGAAAAGTTTGGCACTGCGATTTTGGACTGAATCACATAGAGATGGGCACCACATAAGACTTACATGCGCCTTTTCTGTATGACAATGTATGACATAATACTCAAAAACAGCCAACCCCTCAACATACGAGAGCTGCTAATTCTATTGGCCAAGTGATAGATCTGAAATGTTTTGCAACAAGTGAAGAAATGCCTGGACTTGAAAATCCGCCAACATTTGCTTCCTACACCTCCAAAATCTAACATAGACATAGACCCTAAAACATGATTTTTCTTTGTTACTAGGAATCTCTTCGATTCCAGGTATCTTCAAGTCAGGTGCCAGCCGTTAGGTTTTCATGGGGTGTAGATTCTGATTCTCCTCTTTGCCTGGCCTGTTTTTCAGGCCATGGCAGGTTTTTCACCCTGCCATTTGAGTGATCGTCGTTGATCTCGCAGGCGGGTCCAAAACATCTCCATCTCTATGGCTCTCGCAGGCGGATGGGGTTGGGGATGGGGTTGGGATTTGTAGCATGGGACCCATTTTTTTTGGGGGAATGAAACACTAGAAATGTATGGTAAATTTGAAGGATTTCTTGTTGGGGTTGGTAATATAATGATCCCTATTGTAGTGAGATTCCTAGAATTGAAAGGTTTTTAGGCAGTTTTACTATGAGACAATGAAATCTAGTCAAGTCTCCAAATTCGCGCTGAACAGATGGGGGGGGGGGTCTCAATCCTGTACTTAACAAGCGAAAATCCAGCTTCATGAGGTTTGGAGTTTGGCTCCCTGCGGTGGGAGGCCCCTTTTTTTTTTGGTTTGGGGAGGTTTGTTTTGGGTGGTGTGCAGCCACATGTTACACCAGCAAGTAGACCATAGATATGGAAGTCAAGTTTCTTAACAAGGAAAATCATCATGATAAGAACTAACAATCATAGTAAAGGAATGATGATAGTAGCAGTAATGATGACAATAATAATGACAGTAGTAGTGGTAGTGGTAGTGCCGTGGCGGGGTGGTGCCCGAAGAAGGCGCTCTCCTCACGGGCCACTGGAACGCGCTGCGCGCAGAAGAGGCCACATTGCTGCAAGGTTTTTGGAGGTGGAAAAATATAAAGAGGCTGGATTGACAGGAAGGGAGGCTGTTGTTGTTGTTGTTGTTGTTGTTGTTGTTGTTGTTGTTGTTGTTGTTGTTGTTGTTGTTGTTGTTGTTGTTGTTGTTGTTGTTGTTGTTGTTGTTGTTGTTGTTGTTNCCAAGGTGGTGTGTGTTGTTGTTGTTGTTGTTGTTGTTGTTGTTGTTGTTGTTGTTGTTGTTGTTGTTGTTGTTGTTGTTGTGGTTGTCGTTGTCGTTGTCGTTGTCGTTGTCGTTGTCGTCATTGTCGTCCTTTTCATAAAAAAGGGTGCCTTCCGAACCGTTTTGTGACACTTTTCGTTTGGGAAAAAAGAGGCGCGAGTACCAGCTGTTGATAGAACTTTAAGGGGCTGGGTTGGATGCATTTTTTTCATAAGGCAGAATGAGTACCAGGTGATTCAAGCCGTGACCTGGCTATATCTCCCAGTTGGAGGTCACGAAAAACCTTGAAAACGGTCACTTAACCATCCCAAAAACGTTACAAAGACTTGCCAGGTATGAGTATTTGTGCTTGAAATGCTTTTTTTCAGATTTTTATCACAGAAATGTTGGACGTCATAAGCATTGGAGTATTCTGTGCTTCAAGCTTCAACAAAGGCCTTTGCTAAAAGTGTGATTTGCACACATTCTGCAAGGTCCTTCATTGGATAACCTTCAAAAACGGTTATGCACACCGTTTCGAATTGATTTGTTGTGTGCAGGTAAATCTATATGACGTGCTCGGTGTGGAGAAGAATGCCAGTGAACAAGAGATCAAGAAGGCACCGACAATGCTGGGCAACGAAAAAAATCAGACAGAATTAGGGGCCAAACCTTTACCCCCTGGAAGCTTAACGTAGCCCTTGCAAATATACCATCCTAAAAGGAAAGTAGTCTTCCAACCATCATTTTTCAGGGGCGAGCTGTTAAACTTCGGGAGGGTAAGCATCTTGTTCTCCTCAAAAACCTTTCCATCCAAATGAGTTCCTGAGTGGCATCCTGCAGCTCTCCGATGGTCAAAAAGTGAAGATCACCGGATCGTACCAGTTACACAGTTGCTGTGAACAAAATCATGTTCTGCCTGGAACGTACAAAACCCTGTAAGTGTCATGGGAACCTAAGGGGACTCCCCCGAATGCCACCCCCCCCCAAGAAATAAGGCCTTATTAAGGGACTATTAACCATTGGTTCCTTCTTAGGTTCCCATGAAAATGATAGGATAACCACCAAGATCAACTTTCCCGACCTCCATTGGTTGCTGGAAAATGCCACTTGACCGAATGTGGTATCCCGGATATGTGCTTCAAAGAAAGGGATTTTATATTTCTTGATGCTCCCTGAAAACCAAATGGAATCAAGAAGGGTCCCAGGGAATGGAATGAAATTTTGAGGGTTTTTCTTTTTAGATATTGTTTTTCTTTAATTAAGAAGGAGGTCCCAAAATGGAATATTCGATTTATTACGTTTTGACCACGACAGGATTCCAAAAGCCAATTGGCCACAACAGAATAAGCTCTTGGCTGGTCATGTGTGCCATTCACATACCTAGGTTAGGTGGTTTCTGAACTATTTTTTATATTTCACCCCGAACATTGGGGAAATCATGATGATCTAATTTGACGAGCATATTTTTCAATTGGCTTGAAACCATCAACTAGATACTGACTTGAGCTTCGATTTTTTTTGCGATGTGGCTTTTTGAGGCCTACAAACGAGCTGCTGTGAAGTATCATCCCGATAAGGTGGGCCCACGGGCATTTCTGGGGCTTGGAGCTGGGCAAAGTTCGTTGATTACCTCGTGACACCAACATGAGCAATGACAAAAAACCTTCGTTGTTTAGGTTTCTTTTTGGGATTATACAACCCGGTTATGCGGGGATTACAATAAGCCATTATAAGGATTCCTTATGAAGCAACCAGTATAAATGGAAAGTAAGGCCTGGTTTCTTTAGTGGCTCACATGGCTAAGTGGAAGATTCTCATATTCAAAACGGAAACACATCCTTTGGAATCTCTATTTTCCCAGTTTTACCGGAAAATGGGGCATCACAATTTGTGCGTCAGAGATCGTTGACAAAGAGGATCCCACCTTTATAGATCCGCTGATCTTGTCGGTGGATTGTGGGGACGAGCAAAACAAGATGATAAAAAATTGTAGTATTTGCTCAATGGATGAGAGTGAAAGCATGTTAAGTAAGAATGCTGAGAGAATCTGACAAACATGGTTTTTTCTGAACATGATGTCATTGGTGGCTTTGATTCTTGGATGAGAGTGGATCTTTAGCAGCTTGTTTTCTTTGCATTCCAATCAAACCAAAAGCCCAGGCTCCTGAGAATGAACGTCCGCAGTACGAGGTGTCACGGAAACGGAAAGATGGCAGACCACGGTGTTCTTAGATAGTCAGGGAGGAAGATGTGTGGACTATTGACTGTTGTTGTCATCCCTGGTCTTTTGCAGTGTTTTTTTGTTGTGTTGTGTCAATCAACAAACATCCAACAAAAGCCATCCATTTTTTAGTGGCTTTTCTCGCCGTTTTTTTCATATATTCCAACATTCATATATTCCAAGCGATTTTTTTTCTCCCAACCAAAGCAATTTTATTCCAATATTCATTGGAGCATCCCAACCCTGGATCTAGCCAACCGCAACTTGGAAGATCACCCCACTTAGTAAGTAGTTCGCCATGGAAGTTCTACCATTTGGAAGGGGTGTTTAACAACCCCAGGAATTGGGGACTTACGAAAAAAAACCACGGTTATTAACTATAAATGGGATGATCCAGCCAAGCACAACAAAACCAACCAATCAACATTTATGGCTTATTAAGGGAAACCCATGGTTTTCATAAGCCCTGATCATAAGGGACCCCAGCTATTTCGGGGGTAGGTTGACTCGCCATCAAACACAGGAGCGCTTCAAACGCATCTCCAGGGCCTATGAGATTTTGTCCGATCCGGAGAAGCGCCACTTGGATTTGTCACTTGAAGAGTGCCAACGGGTTTCAACGGAAAAGTTGGAAGTTTTTTTTTGAAAGAAAAGTTCAACTGGACCAGTTTTGTTTAGACTTTTTAAAAATGGGATGGGATGAACATCAAATAGTAGTTCCTGGCAGCGTTTTTGCATGTACACCTTGAATTCAAAATTTTCTCCATGCTAGCTTTTTAGTGTGATACCATGCTGACATGCTAAATCCATGGGTTTTGTTGTGTTACTGTAGTTCCAAAGAAATAGACCCAGAAACGACTTGGGGGAACGTTTTTGACTCCGGAAAAAGCTTGGGGCCAGTCTCAGGGCGTACCTATGACCTACGGGGTGAGGTGCAACCAGAAAATGGCAACAGATGGACAGACCTTGGATTTTTGACCCGGAAAAAACTCGTGTTTCCACAAACATCTCCCAAAGCTATCTGTTTCTTGCATCTATTGTCATCTGTGGATGCTTCCATCAACAGTATGAACATGATGATCCCTGTACTGTCATGATTGGAGAAATCATTTTTTTGCCAGTTGGGAGACAAATTCAGGAATCGGCCACCTAAATGTTGCCACTTTCAGGTAACAAGAATTGACATAGGTAAAAATGGTTGATGTAAATGTCCCATTCAGGTCCCAGTTATTGTTGAATTTCAGCCTTACCAGAAGACAAAGAAAAATCCAGCCAGCAAATGCCAAGGTACGGAGAAAGGACATTTTCTATTTTCAGAGAGCACCTAAGAATTCTAGAATTCCGTAACAAGATCTACAGGACGTTTTTGTTCTTTCTGCCAAGGTTTGCTGCCAGGTGGTGGTTGCATTTTTTGTTTTACTTTCACCCCGACAAAAATTGGGGGAAAATGATCCAATTTGATGAACATTTTTTCAAATCGGGTTGAAAGTTGAAACTACCAACGACTGGTAGTTTGTATATTGAGGTTCCCGCATTTCAATTCGTATTTTTTTGTTTGAAGAAAACTTGTGTTGTGCCAGTCCGCCTTTGATGGTCGTGATGCTGCTGGTGGTTTTAGTGGTTTTGGTGCGGCGCTGAATGACATGAAAACGCTCCGGCAAAGGGTTTGATCACTGGGAAACCTTGTTGATACAGATATGTATGTATGTAACTGTGTGTATGTATATATATATATGTATATGTATATNATATACGTATATACGTATATATGTATATATGTATACATGTATATACATAGGCAAAAGAACATCTTGAGATGAGCACATTTGGAAGCCACCTTTTGTGGTTTCACTCATCTAATTTTGGTGGACGTTCTAGGAGTACACATTTTTTGAAACACCCTCTGTTGTTTCTACGGTCTAGATCAAGATGCTCAAGCAAAAAGTAGATGTCCGCACAAAAGAAGACACGTAGAGGCAAGTCTACCCAAAGAGATGATCAAACTAAGTATAAAACATGTTTTGAAAACATCTGTCTTACCTAGACTACGTTCCGAAAAAATGCGTCCCAAAAGCCCTCTCTCTATGTCTACAAATGATTCGCACATATGAATGGCATATCCACAGGAAATTGACATACATGCGCACACATACGAATATGCCACAAGCACATCTATCTTTTTAAAATACTGTTCTTAGAGTATAATATATGAAACAACATATATGTATATATATATATATATACTATATTTACCAATACTGTCTTCACTTGTACGTGGGGGGTTCTCCAAAAAAAGTGGTATCCCAAATTTGACCATCATGGAAATTTCCTCCCAAATGATCAATGGGAATCTAAGGGGCACACCCCCCCAGCAATGCCACTATCCTCCAAGAAATGGTAGGCCTTATTAAGGGGTAAATAAGTTACCAACCATCTTTGTCCCTGAAGTGATCCCTAAACAAATGGATCAATCTCTTCATGTCGCAAGGTGCCGGATCGGATCCCTTCGATATGTTCAGGCAGCCTGAGGGGATCCAAAAATCTGCCGTGAAGTTGGGTATCAGTTGGGGATCAGTTGGGTGTGGGTAAGTGATTTTCTTTTGGTGTTGAATTTTTCTGGTGTATTTTGGATTAGCAAGTTCATAATCTCTGATGATGCCACCGGGCCCACCCTATCATGGGTTGGTGACATTGCCCACTTTTCTTTTAAAACCAATTCTGGTGTATTTTGGTGAGTTATACCCTACCTGAAACTAACAGTTAATGCCCTGAAAATGGATGGTTGGAAGATGAAATTTCCTTTTGGGAGGGCCCATGTTTTAGTGGCGAACTGTTAGGTTTAGGAAGGGTATGTTTTTGCGCCTTGAAATTATGTCATCTTGAAGATTGAAGATAAATGTTAATTAGTCTTTTGAAAGGACGACTAGACAAACTACTGTTGATGGAACAAATCCGGGGAACCAGTTGACATGAACATAGCCTTTTTCCTACAGAGTTATGTGTATATATATATAGGTATCAACTGGCTAGCAGGATTTCTGAATCATAAATCAATCGAAGGTGCTGTCGTTATCACAACTGCCCCAAGCTGCACAAATGGAAGCAAATTGAAACAACTGCACAAAGAAGCATGACAATTGTCAACAAGAATGTCAATGGCTGCGAACATTTTGGAACATCGCATCTCCAAGAGGTATACCCTCCGGTAAACTAACATAGCAATGGAAAATGGACCCTTTGAAGATGTATGTCCTATTTAAAATGGGGATATTCCAGCCAGCTATGTTAGTTTACCAGAGGTATAGGTGTCATTGGTCGTTCTTGAAAATAAACCACTTCTGAGAGCAATTGAGGTTTGTGATCAAGAAAAAACCCTGGTTGGGGTTGTGTTTTTTTGGGGGGATATGGGGATTATACAAACTAGCCAGTTATATAGAGATTATAAGAAGCCAATACAAGGATCCTATCTCGGAACCAAGCAGTGTTCAATGGAATGTCAGAAAGAGTTTTGATCACTGCTCACTTGGAACTTCTCCTTGTTCTTTCAAGTGCCCCAAAAATGTGAAACATGTTCCGATGACAGGAGCATGTTCGGTCAAAACTTCGGTTTCGGGGGTGTCGCCCGCACTCCAGATGTAGGCGTTTTGGGGGGTTGCAGGGTTGTGTCTACTTATGATTGTGTAATCGAAGTTAGAATTTCTGATGTATATGAAAATTATTTCACACATTTCAAGCCTTTTTACTTTGAAATCCATCACTGTTGGGTCCAGACTTTTTTAGGTTTAGATTGTATTCCTGGGTATTGTGACAATCATCAGAGACCAGTTGTGGTTCCAGATCCCGCAGATCTGGGTAAGCGTTTCACAACTTTGGAGTGAGAAGCACAGCAAGCAATGGATCAACGAATATATACATGTCCAAACATATATAGCTGCATAGCCAGGATGATCACAAATTGTCATGTTTGATTTTACCCCTCTTCAATTTTCTACAGTGTAGTCCATGATGGAAGATGTCGAATCCTTTCAAAAACAACAAGAATCCGCTAGTCACCCAAAAAAAGAATCAATCACTTCTGCAAGATGCAAATATCTACTAGACTAGCCAATCGTTTTACGACGTCACACAATATTTTAGGTAGGCCATTGAGTATACGCGAAAATTCATTTACTTTGAGGCGATCAAGGTTAGTAAGCTGACCTACCTGGATGATCTTAATTTTTCCATTCCAGCCCGCCATTCACTAGAGTTACATCAACCCTTCAAAATAGCTACCCAAGCCTAGTACACCAGGGTTTTTGACACATCTGACAGTCCCTGAAACTTACAAATCGCACCTGAAACTTGGTAACGGAGATGATTCATTTCCTTTTGGAATGGCCCCTATTTTTATGTGCGATTGCTCTTAGTCTCAGGGAGGGTATCATCAACCCTGTCTCATCATTAACCAACTGCTTCAGGATTTCTTGAATCTCAGAAAATTCCAACAGACCCCGAAAGGAACAGACCCCAGGTACCCCAAAATAGAAATATGTAAACAGGTAGTTGAGGGTCAAACAGGTATGTTCCAGGTCAGTCTCTTGGAGTTTTCTTAGATTGGTCATATTATATCATATAGAAATACGCTATCACATCACATATCATGTAGTTATCCCTAAGATGTCCCTGGCAACCAACCAACGAATCTGCCCGCCCGCAGGTTATGAAGTCGAGGTAACCTTGGAGGAGCTCCCCGGATCTCGTCGCCGTGGAGATGTGGCAGCTGGCAGTTTTTTTTTGCCCCCTGAACAAAAGGCTTCTGAAGTTCAGTTTTACGTTTACAAAGAAAGCACGCAAACAATAGGGTACCCGGTATATATACTGTATATGTATATATATATATATATTTGTATTTGCATTTTTTTGAGAAAAGCAAACCCAACGAAAATTTCTTTTGGTCCATCTAGTTGCAGTTTTGGTAATTTTTGGTGGTTGGTCAATCCAAGAATTTGGCCTTAACAAAAAAAGGTCCAGGATGTGTTTGGAATGAACGTTTCCAGCAGGAGATGTACAAGGGCTTCACCAAGAGCCTTGTGTACGAGCGGGAGATGGGGGTGGGTGTGTTGGAACTTCTCTTGTGGCATTGTTGTAGCTTTGTTGGTGTACAGAAATAGTATTATCTTATGTCTCAAGTCATGAAATATTATCTTATGTAGTTAAATTATGTAATTGCCATGTGAAATCACAGATGTCAAGTCACTCTCCTCTCTAGCAGACCTGCTGACTTGTCAAGGACTACATTTTGGTGATGTTTGTCAGATTTGCCAAATGTTTTTGTAATTTATGAATTCCTATTTCTCTAAGACCCTTGTCACTTGTTTGTAATATTTTTTTCATCAACTGATCCGACCATTAGATGGGCCGTAAAAGGCTACCGGGCTGTTTCCAACATATCCTTCCAAAGCCACGATTGGTTTTCATAATTTCACCCTACAAAGAAGCCAGTAACTCGGACTCCCAAAACGAATTTTCATGGCACAATCTCACATCCTTCCCCCACCAGGATGCCATATGTCGTCCATGTCGAGGAGCAGGGGCTACTGAGATTGAAACCTGTGCCCAAGAGATGAGTGCAGAGAGCAAGTGTTTTCAGAATTTATGGGGTGATACTCTTGATGGTTCAGAATTCCCATTCCCAACCACCTGGGGTATATAAAACCTTGTAAGTAATGCGACAAGGTTGCCATCAACCGTACAACATTTAACGAAGACTTTCACTTTCAGGGAAGTGACCGTGACCTGTTTGTTTTCACAATAAAAATGGCTGCGGCTGGATGGGTTTATAGAGGTTTCAAAATCGTTGAACTATGTGCGTCTGGTGTGTTTTTTTGTTTCAGAATGTGATTTGCATCTGTTGGTCGAGATGTCTGTTTGTTTTTTCATTCTCAAATCTTCGAAAAACAGCTGTGTAACACGAGGTTTGGTGGTCATGTTGGATTCTGTGTGGCAAACGCCGCCAGCATTCAGGTATGGCTTGCCGTGGCCATGGTGTGATCATCGAAGAGCGACAGGCACGTCATAGCTTGTAAATATTCCATCGATTTGGTCAAAGGTAGCTGATGGAGGGCGAATGCCCCGGAGCCTTTTCAGGGAAGTCCAAAACCCCCAGGTTGGTGAAATATCATTTCCATTTGGCCAGAATTCATTTGTTTTGTTAAGCATCCCAAATTGGTTAGGATATTCATTTTAGGAATATCCTTGCTGCCGTGTCTTTCGAAAGCATCTCTGAAGTTGTTGTAATTGTGGAGAAATTGAAGTGCACCATCAAGCCTAGTACTGTACTCCCCCAACAACTAACTAATGTCCCCTGAAAAATAGTGCTTGGAAGACAAGGTTCCTTTTGAGATGTGGCCTTTTGTAGGGTCGACGTTGGTTCGTTTCCGGGTACAGTTAATTTCACTACTTGGAGGACCCCCCATTTACATGCCATGGAAAGGCCATTTGGAAGGGGAGTAATCCCAGGCCTTGGTTATCAACCACATATCCAAGTCCTGGGATGCTCCATCAAGCAGAGGTGTTTTCAGTTCACCCATGCTTCTGCTAGTTTATGAAATAATCCCCATACAAGGTGTGCCCCTACGATCGTTATAAGTAGGGTCATAACCCCTAGAAATGACCTTTTTTTCCTGGGTAACTGGGGTTATAATTCACCCTAGTTATATGGGGTTGTAACTCCATTTATAACGATCCGTACGGGCCCACCTTTGTATAACTGTGTAGGTCTAATCCCCTCCCCTATGGTCACGTCCCCTATGGTCACCCTAAACCATAAGGGGCCCGGGGACCCTACAATCCACATCAAGGTTTTCGGCTCTTTTTTCAACCCGGAAACAGGTGGGCCCTGGCTACATCCAACGCATGCAACGTTGGTGTGATCGATGTCGAGGGCGAGGGATTCAGGTCAGGTTGGAGGGTTTGGAGGATTTTTAGGGCGATACTGTTGATGGATGCTTCACGAAATCCCAAGGGCCAGGCACCTGGAAATGGTGGAAAATTACCCTCGAAATAAAGGGATAAACTACCAACCTCAACGGATTTGATTTGATTTCTGAAGGATCAACAGTGGTACCAGGAGTTTTGTACCAGGAGTGCCAGTTACCAGTTAGTGCTGGTAAGTATAGATAGTAGTATCCATGCTACTAGCATGACTCTGGGATTACACCTTTTGATCTTTTGCGGGGGACCATACCATGGCAAGGAACCAGGATCGTGAAATGTGCACCTACAAAACAGAAAAACAAATATATCCATATATATATATTTATATTATGTATATATATATACATATACATGGTACTAATTGAAATGTCTACCACTTTGACGGAAACGAGGGCATTTATGATGTCTTTTTTTTTTTTTGGGGGGGGGGTCGTGAATTTTGTAGGTAGAAGTAGCGAGCGTTGTGTGGAGACCACTGGCATCAGGTTCTACCAACAAGTTGTCTTGGTCGATGGGTAAGTCTTTTCTCCAAATTATCCAATTATTTGGTTTCCGACTTATTGGTTGACAAAGGACACATTTTTTGTGAGGAAGATGTCTACATAGAGGAAAGAAACATGGATCGCTTACAAACATAGATCGCTTACAAACATAGATCGCTTACAAACAGAAGGCCTCATCAGAACCAAGGCCGCAGGGAAAAAGGAATTGTCATGAAATTGGTGTGTTTAGTTGGGACAAGGCTATGAATTGCAAGGGAAAGAGCACTTCTTGATGAAACGCTTGAACAGCACAGTTTCTGTTTTTTAAACGGAGTTTTCTTCCGAAACAATGAGAATTTTTACAGGAGCTCTAAAGATCATCTACGATAATAACCTTATTAAACAGATATCATTAGATACGAAATAAACTACAATACTAATTATTACCGATTATATACCATTAGATAATCATAATATCATTAAACGATTAGTAAACTACGACGATATAATTTCGTCCGTAAAATCATCGTCGACCGACTTCACATCCGTCACTTTTGTCAAAGGCGAAGAACCGTTGTGCCAGTTGTAGGGGCAAAGGCTTCGTCAAGGAACAGGTGTTCGGGGGTGGCAAAACCTGGTTTTTTTTTGGGCATGTTCCGGCGGTTGGTTTTTCAAGTTCAGAAGGTTATAACTCCATTTTGCTTAGGAAAATCACCCAGTACCCAGTAGAAAGTGAAGTTTCATTCATAAATTCCATCAAAACGTGAAGCCATCCTAATATCACGCGGTAAAAACCATAAAGTTGAGACCAAGCTACTTGGAAGATGGGCTCCCAGGACTTGGATACATGGAAAACGAACCCATGGTTAGCTAGTAAGTCCCCAAGGTAGGGCGAGGTTCCCCTTGAGAAATGGGCGATATTTATGGCTTATAAAATGGGGGGGTGATCCTAACCAACTGGGATGATCGTCCAAGTTGGGTACCATTCCAACCATCCAAATGCCAGGAAAACGTCGGTTTTTTCAGATATATCTGTAGGCCTAAAAGAGTTTTTAGACTTTGTTCAATCCGAACTTTTGAGGGTTTCTAGGTGGTGGCAACTCAAATATTTTTCATTTTCATCCCAAAAATTCGGGAAACGATCCAATTTGACGAGCATATTTTTCAAAAGGGGTTGAAACGACCAAGTTTTTTTTTCAAATTTTTGTACGTTTGTTCGTTTTTGAAGAAGGGTGTGAGACTAGATGTAACTTGCAATAAGTTCCGCAATAAGTTGGGAATCTTATTCACTATTGGCCCTGGTAGATGTAAGTGGCTAAATGATGCATAGATCCTAATCTCAAGCTTCATGATCTTAAGGTGAAGACCCTATGTCGTATCCAATAGGTAGGTGACATACTCCAACTGCAGTTGCAAGTGGGGTACAGCAATATTTAGCAGTTTTTTTTGGGGCAAAACTGGGGATGAAATTGCACAGACGTATGCAGAATCAGGTGGAATTAATGTACTGTACTTTCACTCAACGAGGGACTGCAAGCTTTGTTGGAGGATTTTTCCATTCATAGCTGCCGTGAAGCACCAAAATTTTTTTACCTCAAAGTCAATTAACAAACAGGCTTCACCTCAAAATGTCAAACACCAAAAAAAAATGAAGATTAATTTCAAAGGCATTTTCACCCATGAATGGAAATTATATACCTTTCTTAAAAAAAATCTTCAAAATTCATTCTGATTGGGGAGACAAACCAGTTGGACCACTTTTTCCAGGTTGACTTGAAAGTGTCCGCTCCACCTGGGTGTCCTGATAGGCGTTTCGGGCGTTTTTGGGGGGTTGGATTTATTGGATGCTTGAAATGGATGTTTTGGTTACCCTCTGTTAAACTAACATAGCGATGGCTGGAAAATCCCCATTTTGAATAGGAAATATATCTTCAAAGGGTCCATTTTCCATTGCTATGTTAGATTACCGGAGGGTAGTTGAATTCTGGGGACTTCACATGTTTGATTCCTAAGAAATATATTTCATGAACTTCAAGCCCAAAGACAATCAAGAAATAGCTGTGTATTGAAATCTGAAGTGAGAGCACTTCTTTTTGTGGGTCTTATGGTGAAAAATGCCCGTATGTCCAAAAAACAACTGTTCTGGATTTTTTCGGATAGCTATACGTAGGCGGTTCTTACTTAAAATAGATCTGACTCTGGTTGTCTCTGCTGGTGGCAATATTTTTTTTCAAAATTCATGATTTCTGAAACTGACATAACTGACTCGACTTCCAAAAAAAGCGGTTCTCACTCACAGCTTCGTTGGTGCTTTCAAACAGTGTGAAAAACTTTTCATCCCGAAAAATGGGGGGAAAAAAACCCCATCCCATTTGACTTGACTACCCTCCTGGGAACTAACATATCCCCCACCAAGGCATTTTTGAAAATGATGTTCCTCTCCCCGTTTGGTGGGATATGTAGATATGTTCCCTAGGCCGGGTGATATTTTTTTCAAGATGGCAACTGAGGAAAAACACCCACCAAAAACGGGACCAGGTTTTGGTGAGGCCAAGGCCCAACCCGGTTGGGTCGTATGGAGCCGTTGGGGAAAAATTCCAGGAAGCGCTTCCTCTTCCAAGGCAAGGCCGACGAGGCATCGGCGGTTCCAAGTGACTTGGGGGAACCAATTTTTGGGAACCAAATCTGAGGCTCGAAGTTTTCTGGCCGCAAAAATTTGTGTGTTTTTTTGTTGGAGCCATTTTTCAAAGATGTTTTTTTTTTGAGCCATTTGATTTTTTGTGGCAATGAACTTTTAAAACCATCTGTAGTAGGGAGAAACAAATTGGAAGTGTGTTTGTTTTTGAGTGGATCAAACCGCAGCAGGAAGTCGGAAACTTGTGATTTTTTTTTCGGCTCATTTTGTCTTAAAGACTCATCCATCATAAGTAAAGATATTTCAGTACTTAGTACACCATTTTTTCACATAGGTATTAGGTATATATATATATATATATGTATATGATATGTATTAAATACACACTGTATCACTGTATATTTGTGATATATACAAAAGTCATGTATAGAGTAGAGCCATTTAAGATTCAATCGGATTCGTTCCGGATGTTGTGGAAACAGAACACGATTCAGCCAGAGAGTCGTCCTGGAAATCCGTGAAAAAACCATGATTTTTCCTGTTGCGTTTTTGAGGACGATTCTTTTAGTTTTAGCAATACCACCCTAAAATCTAGACGGTTGGAACTTAACATTTTGAGTCACATTATGAGACATCTCGGAAACTATCAGCTATTGGAGAATCATCAGTTGAAAATGATAGTGTTAAAATTCAGGCTATCATCATATTTCATGGTTCAGTGTTCAATTTTTTTTAGCCTGAAAAAGCGATGTCATGAATTCACTAAAACGCTCGAGAAATTGAGCTCTTCAAACGACTCGAAAGGATTGAAGATAGAAGAATTTCACTGGTTGACATAGAGATTCTCGTCATTTTTGTGCAAAGGTCTGTCTGGCACAAACAAGAAATGACTTATCTATACGTGGATACTATATAAGTATATATATATAGATATGTAATAGATCAATTACATAAATTACATATATATTTATATACATACAAAAAACAAAAAACCACATGGCCAGTAATTGTTTCGACCAGAAACTGACAGCTTAAGCTCCAGTCCATCGGACACGAAAAACATGCCACACGCCGATGGATTTGCCACACGAGGCGAGGACGGAAGATTGGAGAAACGTTTGGAAAGTCATGGCTTACCCACACGGTATATATACGTATTTGTACATGTAAATGTATATATATATATATATATGTATGTATTTGTATGTATGTGTATGAATAGATGTATATATATGTATGTATGTATATATATATATATATATTTGTATGTATAGATGTAAATATATATATATATACACCCCAGAAAATTAACATGGACACCAAACATCACTGATAGTTGAAAGGAAATTCCTCTTCGGAAACATCATTTTTGGGCTCCGATGTGTTTTCGAGAGTGAATGCTTTCGAGATACATGTGAGACATATGTGCGNTATTTATGTCTACATATATTTAAATATATACATATACATATGACATATTTACATATACATGCTACATACACAAACATTTATGTATGCACATACATGTATGATATGAACAGATATATGTAAGTAAATAGGTGCAGTTTATATCCTCGAATCACTTCTTAAGGCCCTCTTGGTGGTGGTTTGGCTTGTTTTCCTTGCAACTCTTCTAAACCGATAGCTTGAAGAGCTAAGCTCTGAACTTTTCAAAAGTGAAAATGCTGGTACCCACCCACCACAATCTACCAACATCAACCAACATAACATCAACCACCAACATTTAACATCAATTTAATATAAAACTACGAAAAATCCATAGATCCATGGTTCACATGAACCAATAAACTTGGTAAACTGTTTTTTTTTTTTGCCCGGTGGTTGGACTGTTAGGATTTTCTGTATGGATTTGGGATTGCTATTGAAAGGAGTACCCGGATATTAAATCCCAAACCACCGGGCCACAAACCACCAAGTTACCTTTAGTTGAAGTGTCATGGTTGATTGAAATAGTATACATGAAAATTCATGATATCCAATAAACCCTGGAAGTCAACCACCATTTTAAAAATGGTGGTTCCTTTTGGAAGATGATAACCCCTACTAAAATAATGGTGGTTCGGAAACCAACCTATTAAAGATGGTGGTTCGGACTTCCAGGGTATCATGAATCCCATGTTTGACCGAAACGTTGACCTCATGAATTTGTTGAAAGGTGAAACGCATTTCGGCCTCATGGCCTGGTGTGTTTTTCAGGCTCTCATCTCTGTATTGCTGATGTTAGAGCCTGGCCACATTTCATTTGTGGCTGCCACGGCACGAGCGTTACGACAGGCTAGGCGGTTTTCCGTGGAAACTGGTGGTTTTGTGTAAGCAAAGGGGCAGAAAAAGGCGGGTTTGCTGTGTTGATGTATCCCCCTGCAAAATAAAGATGGTTCAGTGAAAAATGGATCCTTCCAATACACCCTTTCCAAAAGAAGTTGAAGATGGATGCATTGAAAACATAGCCGAGCTAGCATCTCTCGGATATCATTTCAACAATGGAGGTATTAGTCGGTATGAGGGGCCGGCACTTTGTGCCAAACTAGTTTTGCTGTCAGATCCATAGTGAAAAAAAATCATATCAGGTAAAGAGGTGCCCAACTCCAAAAAAGGTAGTCGGAGAATTCAACGGAACGTATCCTTTGCCGGGTTTTTGGGGAACGTGGCGTTTTTTTTTGGGTTACTTCGCAGATCCGAAGTTATTGCTGTACTTGGATGTTCCAGGAAGTTAGGATCAATGGTTAATAACTGGCTTATTTCACCTACTTATAAATGGGGTATTCCTTGGGGTGAAATCACCCACTGATCCGAGCACCTTTGATCCTACCTTCTGTCCCGGGACATCCTCGTAGATCCTTTCCCTTCCCCGTTTCCATTCCCAAAGTTCCAGGTGCTGAGAAATCCCGAGCTCCTTGGCTCAAGGGTTCTGTTTCCACGGTGCCCCTGCTGGTGATTAGCTCAACAGATTGGATGATATCAATGACATGCTTAAAATCTCAAAAAGATCAGCAAAAAAACAAAATGTGTCTGACTTTTTTTCTCCCTTCATTTTGTCTCCTAGTTTTTGGTAGCTGTGTTCGCCGCGCTGAGCCCATTTGGCTGCCCAATTCTCTCCTTCTATATTGGTGCGTTCTGTTTGGGGTCTAGAAAGATTCACATGTTTTTTTCCCAGTCAGTTGGTTTTAGACGTCCGTAAAACTTTCGGTTTCGGGAATTGCCCGAAAAATCCCCCGAAAAAATCGACGTGGGAGGTTTTTTTACACCTAACATTTTTGGCTTTTGGAAAGTCGGCGAAGCAAAGCACCAATTGATTTTGGCGAAGTCTTAGGGGGTTTGAAAGCTCAGGTTTGATCCATGGGGTCCGAGCCGATGATCCGTGGGGTCCGTGGTTGGTTGGTTTTGCAGCCAGATTACTGGCAGCCAAAGGTTAAGAAATCAAGTTAACCAATTTATATGCCAATCTACCCAAGCTTGGGTGTTGGTCTTTGATTGTTCAGCATTTGGTGTTTCGAGAACTCCGGGGATATCAAAGGCACTGGTTACATCAGACATGTATATAGGGAATTATGCGGCCCACTTATATAGGGATTCTAATGAGCCATGAAAGAAGGACTCAAATGAAGCTCGTCTTTTTACCTATTCTGACATCATACTGTTGATGGTTCAAAAATCCCATTCCCAACCACTTGGGATGTATAAAAACCAGGTAAATAACGGGGTAAACTACCTTTCCCTCAACTGGTGCAGGATTTCTTCCATATGAGGCTTTGGCGACATCACGTCCTTCGCCGTGGAGGAAACGATTTTCCCAATGACGTGCCCATGGCATGGCGCTTGCGGCTGGTGCCATGGGGAAGCTGATGGAATGGTGATTTGCTTGTGAAGAAAAAGTCATTTCGAGAGAGATATGTAAACTCATGATTCATCTTCCCCCCTCCTTTTTTGTTAGATCTTTTTGATGGGAGCTCAGTGTTTTCTATGAATTTTTCGGGTATAAATAATTCCAACGAAAACTCACAGCTGTCTTTTTTGTGACAGGCAGCTTTAATTCGCGATGAAGTGGAGCAGGACTGGGCAACGAGTATCTTATTCCCTCCCATATATATAATTATATGTCAAGATATGTGCATACTATACATATCTATATGTATATATAGCGTGTTTTTTCTTGGAAATGATGATTTCCATTTCCGTCTGTTTTTGACTCTCACATCCAACATTCTGAATTCGCGGAGCATTTTGGAGACATGGAGATGATTTCTGAACATGTCGTGATTAGGAACCCTCAAGCATTAATATAGATAAATGTTAGATGAAAGTTGGTCTCAGTGATACTTGTCAGCTACTCCTCGTCGATGTTGTTGGACTTGTTCAGACAGTGTCTAGCTATTGGTATCAGATTGGACTCTATAAGTATTAATCATTGATAAAAGATCGAGTGTCAAGTGGACCGCAAAAGCTGGACACATTTCCTACAAGATGGGCACCCGAACCGATCGTGACAATAATTGGAGGTTTTCAAACCCCTTTTTTCATGGCCGAAAATCAATGGGTAACTTGGAGTGAAATAATAAATAAACGCTATCTGTGGAGTTTTAGTACTGGTAAGATCCAATTTTTTCAGCTACAAGGATGATGTGAACCAATCCATCCATCCTCAATTTTACCTCGAGGAGCGTTCGAGGTTGATGCGCGAGCAGCGCCGATTGCAACAGCTACTGCAGATGCGGAAAGAACGTTGCTTAGCGCCTATTAGATATTGGAATTCCTAACAACTGCGGTGTTCCCAAATATAAACATTGAACATTTAAAGGCCTGACAATTTCAAAAATGCCTCAACAAAAGAGAGGAGGTTGGGCCCATGGTCCGGGTGTTTTTGGTGAGATTTGATGAAAATTTCCAGCCAATGAGCTTCATTTGTTCCACCGAAATTTGGGTGCTGTTTGTTTTTTGTGTTGGGTATTGGGGGGGTGGCCATGAGAGGATCCAAGAAGGAACACCAAAAAACTTTCTCATACACTCTGGTAAACATAGCCATAGCAGGCTGGAAAATGGACTGTTTTTTGAAGATGTGGGTGTTTCCAAAAATAAGGGTACCCCCAAATCATCCATTTTAGTAGGGTTTTCCCTTATAAACCATCCATTTTGGGGTACCCCTATTTTTGGAAACACCCATGTGTTTCCTATCAAACATGGTGATATTCCAGCAATCGCTATGTGATTGTTTATGAGAGGGTAGTTCCCAGGAGGGTAACACATCCATTTATTCCATTGAATCCTGGTTGTTTAATGATGGGATCCTTATTTCATGGTCTATTTCATAATCCCCACACAACTGGGTATTCTAGAAATGATATCAAAAAATCAGATTTCAATGCAGCACTTTTTTGTGTCCAAAAAAAGTTGAGGGAATTTTTTGGGTCCCGGAAGTTGGTCCATTTTTTTTGGGGGATGAATTTTCCTGAGGTTGCCAAAGGGGGGAAAACAAATCATTGGTGACGTTTGCTGCCTGGTGACGTTTGCCCGTAAAAATTCGGTTCGAGGTGAAGAAAACCTTCTGAACTTGAGGTGGAAAACCTTGTGACTGTTGATGGGTTGAGTTTGGTTGATGTTGTTGATGTTTTTTTGTTTTTTCCGGATCTACGGGATCGTCTTCCAAGTGGTGTTTTCCATTTTTTTTTCTTTTTCTTTTTTTGGGCGGTTTTAAAAAACTTAGACACATCAACTTTTTAGGTGGCATCAATTTTTACTGCCAGTTTCGGTTCGGGATGGTGACCTCATGAAGCTTTACAGACTTTCATCGAAAACTTCGGCTTAATGAGTGAGGTGTTTGTCAAACTCCCAACGTAAGCAAGGTTAGTAACTTGTGTCATGGAATGACTTCCGTGCGAATGGCAGGGAAATCTGTGGAAAAAAAATCCATGGAATTTTTCATCTAATTTTGGGTTGCATACAACAAGTTTCCCTTTCCCCCATGGAAAGCGTTCTTTTTTTTTGGTTGCTCTCCTAAATTGGAGGGGAGAAAAACACCATTTTTTTATTCTCAAACTTTCACGGAGGCTCAAGATGTTTCTTTCATATGAGCAGTGATCATTTTACCCCGGTGAGGTTGGGTTATATAAGGGATGAAATACTACCCAGTTATATAGGGAATGAGCCAATATATACAAGGATCCCTATTAACCACCCAGTATTCAATGGAATGTCACGATTGTGGGTAGTCGGACGGATTGACCTCGTCATTGACAGTTTTCGGGGTTCCACCTTGGACTTCAGACCTTGGAGCACCAAGTAATCCTCGTTCATGATGAAGAGAAAGGATTTTTTTTAAAACATTTTGTTTCAAGGATAATTTTTGTTTGTTCAAGACACGTGTTTCATGTGTAATTATATTGTTTATTTAGATCTCCAAATACATTTACAACAACTATTCCAACTGCTTCTTGAAGAAGATTGTTGATGATATGCCTTCCAAATCCTGCCTCTCTGGGTTCAAAGAGGCCAGGGGTGTCTTTCAGGTGCAGACATGTTGCAACTGAGAAGTTTCCCGTTTCAAACACTGTTGCATGATTCCATCCAGTTTTTCTATCCAACATTCCAATTAAATCAGCCCTCCAGATAATATGTCAGCTGCGGTCTGCATTAACATCCCACCAAAATTCAACCAGCCCTTTTCAAGCGCAAATAAATCTGAAAAAAAACACCTCAGACTCATGAAAACCAGACAGGAACTACCCTGTAATATTGGGGGAGCTAAGGAGCCAGGTATGATTTATTTTCCTACTAAATGAGGAGCTAAAGATTCGCCAGAATCCTCAAAATCACAGGGTAGCGAAAGTCATTTACCACAACAAACTTTCATCAACTTGTCGTCATGGATCTGATGGTGGTGGAGCTTCTAGACAAGCACGGCAGTGCTCCTGCTGGCACGTCTTCGTTGGCACCACAAGCCCAATGCTTTGTCAGGCCGAGGAGTTTTTTGCATGGATTTTTTGAGTGTTTTTTTTTCCACCAAGAAAAATCTGCCACGGATTTTTGGGGGTGAGTTTTCAAATGGCTGCTTTTGGAGAAAAAGCTTGCGAGTTTTGTTTGTTTGGTTGATGGGATATTAATTTCTTTGTGTGAATTTGGATCAGTTTTCGTGATTCGGCGGCTCGTTTGGTATATTGAGCGGGAACTCGGTCAATCTCCGGGCCAAGGTGCTATTGGTTGATTTTGTTGTTCATCAGAAGTGTTTAGCCACTCTAAACACAAACCCCTACCGGAAGCGCAGTTGCTGCTTGATACGCACCTGAACATAGGCCTAAACGCCCCAAAGGGTAGCCGGATCGTCTTCCAAAAACATCCATTTTCTGTCAGTTTCAGGAGAGGGTAGAACAAAATTGAAAATATCAACACTTGCAATTTCAACACCCAAGTTGTCTATCCTTTTTCCAAATGAGCAATGAACAAAACCCTGGCTGTTTGGTGTATATAGGGGATTATACTACCTAGTTATATAGGGATCACAAAAAACCAGTATATATATATATATATATAAGGATCCATTTTTTAAACAACCAGGATAACTCATGGAAAGTATCCTTTGCCGTTTTTTTCCTCGTAGCTCAAATGCCTCTCCCAAACTATTCCTCCCAACAAAAAATCATGGTAGTTTAAGGGGCCCAGCCTCCCACATGCCACCTTTACCCCCAAAGAAATAGTCGGCCTTCTTGGATTATTCACCATTATTTTTCCTTTAAATCGCTCCCTGGTTTTCGCCTTATTTTTTGGGGAGGGGGTGGCAGCCACCAAGGGTGAGGCCCCCTTAGATTCCCACGGCCTTAACGGTATGGCCAGGGCAATGGAGCAGCTCCGGAAGGTGGAATTGAAAGTTTTGCTGGAGAAGGTGCAAGCCCTGGGAGGCTTAGGATTCTTGGCTTCCAAAAAAACAGAACGTGGCACACTTAAAAGGGTGGGGAAAAACATGTTGGGGGGAAGCACGGAGGAATGAAAAGTGATGTATAAGCATGATATGATGTATAATCATATGATGATGATGATGATGATGATGATGATGATGATGATGATGATGATGATGATGATGATGATGATGATGATGATGATGATGCTGACGACGACGACGACGAGGAGGATGAGGAGGACGAGGAGGACGAGGAGGGATGAGGTCGTGGTCGTGGTCCTGGTCGTGGTCGTGGTCGTGGTGGTTGTGGTTGTGGTTGTGGTTGTGGTTGTGGTTGTGGTTGTGGTTGTGGTTGTGGTTGTGGTTGTGGTTGTGGTTGTGGTTGTGGTTGTGGTTGTGGTTGTGGTTGTGGTTGTGGTTGTGGTTGTGGTTGTGGTTGTGGTTGTGGTTGTGGTTGTTGTTGTTGTTGTTGATGTTGTTGTTGTTGTNCGTGTGTGTGTGTGTGTGTGTGTGTGTGTGTGTGTGTGTGTGTGTGTGTGTGTGTGTGTGTGTGTGTGTGTGTGTGTGTGTGTGTGTGTGTGTGTGTGTTGTGGTTGTGGTTGTTGTTGTTGTTGTTGATGTTGTTGTTGTTGTTGTTGTTGTTGTTGTTGTTGTTGTTGTTGTTGTTGTTGTTGTTGCTGCGTGTTTTGCTTTAAGTCAAAGCTAGTTGTGTTCAAGAATCGATGAACAATTGAACCTGTGGGACTTTTTGCAGGTTGGGTTGGATGTTGGTGATGACATCACGGGTTCGAGCAATGAAAAAAGGGCCCCTTGGTTGTTTAGGGTAAAAGGGGGATGACAAACTACCCAGTTATGTGGAGATTAATAAATAAACCATGACGTAAGGATTGATATTTAGCAACCAGTATAACAGAAAGTAAGGCCGTTTTTTTTCCTGGCTGATTTGGCAAAGCAGTTGATATTGATGAAGCTCAAATGGCAAAAAAATCGGAAGATTCCCCAGGTTCATATTTTTGTTCACCGGATGTGTGAAGCATCAACAGGACACCCCTGAAAACTCACCATTGGAATCCAAAAATGAAGGTTTGGAATGATGATTTTCCTTATTAAGCAGGTGATTTTCAGGTTCCATATTAACTTTCCAGGTGTTTCATAGTTTTGGTGCAACGCCTGTTTCGGGATTTTGGCCTTGCCCGAAGGACTCTCCCAATGTGCCAGGTATAAAACTCACTCTCCGTTCAGATATTCACCTGTGAAAAAACGCTACGCTTGGACCTAGAGGATGATGAACATACTTGACATTGGACCATGTCCCCTTCTACTTTGAGCATTTCTTCAATAGTTTAAAGAATTCATTACACTTCCCAATGACAGAAACATCTACGTTTCCTTCCCAAAACATCCCTGGATCTTCATCAAGTGAAAAATGGGTCAGTGATTGGAAATACTTTATGTCTTTTTGTTGCCTTTGAAAATGGAACTTCTCTTACCCTCAACATGAAGGAGCCCTACGTGGACCGACCATGACCACGTTTTGTCAAGTTTTTTTCCTCCCCCGCCTTTTTTCGCCCTGAGAATGGACCGGCAAAAAAGCAACGCCGCGGACCATCTGGCAAAGCCACCGCAAGAAGCTGTTAGATGACGGATATCTGAAAGTCGTCCTTGGGCTCAAGTCGAGTTGCATTTCCACCTCTCGACTTGGAGGATGATCACCCCAGGATGAGCCATAAATTCGGAAAAAACACCCATTTATGAGCCATAAATATCGGCCATTTGGAAGGGGTCCCACAAGCCGATCCTTAGGGGAGGCATTCACCATGGTTATTAACCACGTATCCGAAGTGTGATGATCCTGCAAGGATTGGCCAGAACTGTGAAGTTTGGTGGTTTGTTGAAAGTTGCTTCTTCAGAACTTGGCCCTTAAAAATGCACATCCGAAGTTTAACAGCTCGCCCCTGAGAAATTGTGGTTGGAAGACTACTTTCCTATTGGGAAGGTAACTTTTGAGGGGCTACGTCAAACTTCAGGGGGGGGATGCATGAAAGATGAATGAAATATTGCGCAGCTATAAATATACATATACATATATATATATATATACACATAAACATAGATCAGTAAATATATACATATGTATATACACATACATTATATACGTAAAAATATATACAATATATATATATATGTATAGAAGGTTTTGCATCTACTATACATTTTCTCCACGAAAAAATTCTCTTTTTTCTCGTTGCATGTTGCGAAGCAATCACAGAGATCCAAGGGGCCTCCCCAAGCGACACCAGCAGCAGCTGCGCGGTGCGACGACGACGCGCCGCTGGCAAGCCTGGTTCGCATGCCACCTGCAGGTCGGGGAAAAGTCTGGGAGAAATCATCTGGAAAAAGGAGAAACTCCCTCCCCGAAACAAACATAGCTGGATGGTTGGAACTTCTCAGCTCGTTTCCTTTTGGGTTTCGGCCTATTTTCAGGGTCTATGAGTCTATGTTAGTTTTCGGGAGGGTACTTGGAAGTGCTGAAATCGCAAGTGTTGTTTTTTTTTTAAGTTTAGTTTACTCTCCCCTGAAGCTGACTTTCCATCGCCTCTGAAAATGGATGGTTGGAAGATGAGGAAATCCATTTGGGTTTCGGCCTATTTTCAGGGGATATAGAACAAAAAACGTGTCCAACATTTGATGGAATTCATCATCAAATCTATTGTTGGATTGTCTTTCATCAGTTTTTTTGAGAAGACGTATGAGTGTGTATGATATATGTTTCACTTACAGTTGGGTCATATTTTCAATAGAAGAACTTGCAAACCGCATGTGGCATGTTCACCATATAAGATTCATTCGGGTGAATTTTTTGGTGTAAAAGTCCGAAGAAAGAGGATTTAATGTCAAAATCCCGATCTAGGTGGTGGTTTCTTTTTTATTTTCAGCTTTACCTGGGGAACTGATCCAATTTGACGAGCATATTTTTCAACATTGAAACCATCAGCTAGCAAGTCTAAACAGTCAAGTTTTCAAAGGATACCTGCAAGGTAGGCCCCACTACCAGTTGTAAATGGGGTTTTGGGGCCCTGGTAAATGGTCGAAAATAAATGACTAAGTGAGGCCCACCTTGGGGGTGTTTCTTTCGTGAGTCTGCCATCCTTTTATTTGAAGAGACACTTCATTGCTAGTCTCTGGCAATCCAAATATGGCGTTGGCAAGTCCAGCAAGGATCAATATATTTGGTCAATGCACAAATGCACCTGCCGATTCAGATATCATGTGAAGGACGTTTTGTCACATATGCCCCATTTGAGTCGGAGAGCGCCGCTTTGCAACTTGGATTTCGTAAAACAGCCAACATGCAGGCTTACTCCCTGGAAAAGATCATTCGTCAATTGGAAACTCTCACAGGTAAGACTCTTATACCACGATATAAGAAATACAAATATCGTCCATGCAGCAGTATATTTTCCTTAGGTATCCATCGTAAGGTGGCTGGTATCGCTAGACGACCCATGCTTCCCTACCAACAAGAAACCATGAAAGTCATTTGGGAATATGTGGAAAATTTTCGAAAAACGAATGGTTTACACCAACCTTTTGCGATTCCTGATTTGTGTCCACTTATTCCAAAATCTGGCTTGGAAGAACTTACTGCGAAGGGGCGTTTTTACAGAGCAGAAGAAATAAGACGTGCAAATAAAAAATCCCGAGCAAGGCAACTGTGAGTTTATCAACATTCTATTTGGTGACGAGCAACGGAATTACTTTATGCAAACTTCAGATTCTCACATTTCATCTTTGTTTTGAGCCCAAAGGGCTTTAGACTGCCTCAAATACCCGCCACCAGTGCAAGGGGTTTGTGGTGCGGTTTGACTTCGTCCGCAATCAGCAGCGTCAAATTATAGCGACCTCACACGACCTCAACCCAACATGCCACGAAGTAAGGGAAATCCCCTTATTTCTGACAAATCTAAGTTGGGTGATCTATTATAATTTGGCCAGATATATAATCTTCTTGCGAGTCTGTGGGACGAATTCCAAATTTCCCCTGAAACATGATGGTTGGAAGACTACTTTCCTGTTGGAATGGCAGATTTTCAGGGGCTGAGTGAAACTTCCAGAGAGTATCACTTGTAACTTACCTTCCAAAATCATTCAAGAGTTAGACGTAGAACATCACAAAGTGGGGTATCACATGAGCAATGAAAAAAGGGCCCCTGGGGATTATTAAATACACCATGACATAAGGATCCCCTTTTTAAACAACCAGGATTCAATGGAAGGTATCCGGCCGTTTTTTTTTGGGAACGTGGCTCGCTTAGACATGGAAATTGCAATGGATACATGGCTGATTTGTCCATTTCCATGTGCAAATTGGATTTTCCAACAGTTACAAGTATAAAATCACAAGTAGGTTATATCACATGATGAAACAAATCATTGATCCCAAATTGGGATCATTGATCCCAACTTGGGACTTTCTCCCATTCTTCCCGCTTCCGATGCTGCGAAAAAAAAAGCCTCTGAATTCACCCTTCACCTCGTGATGCGAGGCTCCGCCATGAAGAAAGATCCAGCGAAAGACGGGGCAGGAAACTTCTGGTTAATTTTTGGGGGGGAACGGCAAGTAGTTAGGATCAGTCCCCATTTTGAAGCCATGAATTCAAAGGCAGGCCATTTGGAAGGGGTGTTTAACAACCCCGATCCTTATTGGGGACTTGCGATCACCATAACCACGTATCCGTAGTGGGATGATCCACCAGGCACCCTGGAGGTTTTGACCTTTGACCTTTAAACCTGGTTCCACCAACCTGGAAGTTGTTTTGTGAATTCGTCAAAAAAATTTGGAAGTTTTTTTTTGTTTCTTGGTTAGTTTGGTGAAATTTTTGTATTAAAAGGTGTTTTTTTAATTCATTTTTTTTTTCAAGCTTCGGCTTCATTTGGAAACATTTGGTGGTTGTTTTAGTAGGGTTGGCCAGACGTTTTTTTAGGTGAATTCGGTGAATGAAATGATTCGGACCTTCAAAAGGGTGTTTCTTTTTGAAGTAAGGGCATTTCTCTGGTGAAATTTTTGTAAGTATAGCGACCTCACACGACCGGGGCCCCCCAAAAAGGTAGCTGAGATTCAGGGAAATTTGCTGATTTCACGGAAATCTGGGTTGGTGAACAACTGTAATTTGAGGGTTTTCCAGGTTGATGAATTTCTGGAAGTTCTGTGCCGATATATCATCGTATGTACATCTCTATATGGATGCCTTGGGTTTTGTGGGGGTCACTCTTCCCCCGTAACAATGGCAAATGAGGAGTCTTAGGGCAGCGGTCATTAAACTACCCACCCATTTGGGGGGGGGGATCAAACAAGCAGCAAATATATATGGTAAATTTCTTGGAGTGATTTTCCCTGGGTTTTTTCGTGAAGTTTGGGATTGGTGTAACTATTTCATGACCTTTGGTTGGGAAGAAACAAAAGGTGGCCCAGACACCTTGACCTCAACAAAAACCAAGCTGGTGAGTCTTGAGGATTGCGCAAAAATGGTGAGAACCAGTACCTTGAACGATGTGTTTGGAAAACAAAAGGCGGCACGGAAGTCGTCATCTTATTTTAACCTCTCATTCTTGTTGGGGGCGTCCAGTGGTTCCTCTCCAGTACAAGGTGGGCCCCTACCAGTAAACCAGTTATAAACTATAAGTTGTAACTCCACTAATAGGGGCCCCATAATCGCAGTTACCCATTTATTTTCGGTCATTTGTAGGGGTTATAAATATATACATACATAAAACTCCATTTATATTGGATCGGTTTTTTTCTGCCCACCTTGTTGATTCATTTCTTCTGTCTCATAATTTGCCAGGCCACCCATACTACCAAGGTCAGGTTCTCCTATGGCTTGGTAATGAATATCAGATAGATCCGAAAAACAAGCACCGTATGGCCGCGATGAAGTGACCGATCAAGTTGGACCCGTGAAAATCCACTGGAAGTAGAGGGATAAACTCATCAACCTTATTCCGTTAGGGGGTTGAAAGCAAAACCGATTTAGAAAGGATTTCGGTCATTTTAAGGTGGGATGAGTGAGTTTATCACCAATACAAGGAGTTTTGTTCCAGACCCAACAGCACATATAAAGAACAAACCAACAAAAATTCAAACTGGAAGGAGGTGTTGAATTTGGATATCTACAGGGTACAAGTCAGTCCCGATTTGTTTAATAAACCCTTGAAACCCCAATGAGTCGAATAGAATTCCTGCAACATGTAGGCCCTGCCTTCCTGAAGCTTTTTAGCTTAGGTGCTTGGGAGTTTGCCGCCTAGTTTTTAGGAAGAGAACAAACCGATCGTTACTAAATGTGGAGGGACATGGGCTCCTGATAAATAAATGGCCGAAGATATTCCCTGGGATTTCCTGGGGTGAATTTCAAACCCCCTACTTCTAGGGGCCCATTTATAACTGGATCCGGAAAGCCCACCTTGTACTCAACCAACCAACTGTTTCTCTATATTTTGACATTTCGGATGTCATGCACAATTTGTCCGATTTGTCCGAGGCGAATGGGGGTTAGATCCATGTTTTGTGTTTATGTTTTTTGGTTCAGGGATTGGAGTGAATCTAAAATATCGTCGTTTGGCCCAAACCCCCCAAAAATGACCATGGTGTATAAGACCTCCCAAAAAATCCAATACACCTGGTAGCTCACACTTCCCACTTGGTGGGGCTTTGTATACTACCAATGATGAAATTTTGCTAGGGAAAATTCAGTATTTTTGGACAACCTTATTGTCGTTTTCTTATTTTGCATGTGGATCAAAACCTTGGAAATCAGAAGGATTACTCAGCTCACCTGCTGGATCAAAAACACCTCCGAAGTTTAGCAGTTCGCCGCATAGCCCCTGAAAACTGATGCTTGGAAGACTACGTCCCTTTTCGGAAGGTAACTTTTCACTGACTATGTTAAACTTCAGGTGGGTAGATGATCTTAGATAGTCGAAATCGAGAGTTTGTTGGTCATCTTCAGTTGGTTTTTTCCGCAGCTTCACTTTGACTTTGACTGGACTATTGATTGTTGAAGATGTGGAATCGATCGTTTTTCACCTCCTGCTTGATGGACAAAATCCCCCCCCTGAATTTGGGATGATTCCTAGATAAATCACTTAAGATTCATTATCCCATGGTGCCAAGTGTTGGAGGATTGTGTCTATCAATAGTAACAGTATGTACAAAATATCATGATTTTTGAATCACCCTTGCCACATACCTGAACCCCCAACAACTCATGTAGCAGTTTTTTTTTCAGGGTTTGGTTCATGGATTATACAGATGTTTTTTTTTTTCGGTACGGAAGTGAACCATCAATTTCAAAACAACTGATTTTACACCCCTGAAAATTAACAGCTGGAAGCTAAAGATCATCCAAGAAAGGAACGTCATCTGCCATCCACCTCCATTTTTCAGTTCCAGCCGTTAATTTTCAGAGACGTATTACCGTATAGATTTGGTCGTAGGACTGTTTTACGGACGTCCCTAGACATCCAGCCACACCTCCTTAAAAGGTATGATCTGAACAAAAATCCACAAAACATACACAAAAACGCCTAAAAACTACAGCTAAAACCTCCGAATGTATTTCAAAACATGTGCATTATACAAGTTGGGGGTCATTCATCAAAAACATCCTCTTTTTAGCACCAACCTTCCTTCCTTCCCTTAAAAAAAAACCCTCGGGAAAACTCCTCCAAAAAGCCCCATCCAAGGAAAGCTTCGGCTTCAGATCCTCATGGGAGATCCCCGGAGACTCCAAGCCGAAGCAACGACCTTTCGGAATTGCCGCAAGCGAGTAAACCAAAAGTGCCTGGGATGATGAAATCCCGATCGTGGATGATTGATTTTATGACAATCTATAGGATATATAAGGGGATGAACCGCCCCCCCCCCCTCCCAATGCCACGTTTACCAAGTCAAGAAATTTTTTGGACTTATGAAGGGACTATTAACCACCAGTGTTGGGAGTTGGGTTGTTGGTTCGTTGATTTTAAACCAATACCCTGGATGACCATAACCCGTGAACAGCTTTTTGTTGGGGAAAAAACAAGTTGTTTTGGTCAAATGTGTGTGGGGATGATTCTCTTGGAGGGGTTGATTTAGTTACTGAAAAAACCAGTGCCTGTTGTTGTGATGGGTTTTCCAACAGAACGGGTGCGAGCGTGATGTTTTTTTGTTCTAAAGGCCACTGAGTCAATCATCATGGCTAGTCAGCCTACCCCCACCCTAACCTAGCCCTCCGGCAGAAATAGCCGGCCTTATTAAGGGCTTATTCACCATTGGTTTCCCTTAATCAGGCCTTATTAAACCCTTACTTCCGGGCGGGGGTACGTTGGGGGGTGGGGTATGTTGACTAGCCATGATAGGTGGTGGTTTCAAACATTTTCTAAAAATTCACCCCGATCCCTGGGAAGACTTGCGCATATTTTTCAAATGAGCAACAAAAAAAGCAGTGGTTGGGATTTTCGAAGATTTGTTGGGGATGAAATACTACCAAGTTATATCTCCAAGTTGGTATATCTCCATGGATATGATTTGGTACCCAACCTGCAATTTAATGTCAGAGGAGTTTTGAGCTAGATAACCAAATCGCCGACTTTCGTATGGATGTTGGATTAGTTTTTGGGTCAAAAACCAACTTCATTTTAGTGGCAACATTTGGGGTCAAAGGCGAATTCTGATATAGTTCACTCAGATATTCTTGGAGAACAATCTCGAATCTTTAGTTTAGTAAAGGGTCCGAAAATAAACCACTATGTAGGGACTGTACCATCTACTTTTCAACTACTGTAAATGGTTGTTTCAATTGGATAAAGGAACCAAATCTTTACATGTCGGAAATGGTTGGAAACAAAATATCAAGCATCCCAATTTTTAAACTGGTTGTTTGAATTGATTCCACCTTTACATTGTAAATTTGGTTCCAAACCACCTCAGTACCTTTGAAAGAAAATGGGAAGCTCTAATGGTACTGCGATGTCCTGCTGGTACTTAGTAACTGGGTGATTTCACCCCTGTATAAGTAGGTTATTGACGTCCCTTAAGTGGGTGAACTAAACCCACTTACTACCGATCGTTACGATCACTTAAAAGGACATCCAAGTATCATGGATGTGCCCAGATCATCCGGTTCAATCCTTCCATGCAGAGAATCAGTCGGCAGCATCCAGCAGCTATGCCCGTCAACATATATATATATATATGTATATACATATTATATATATACCCGCTTGTATATATATATATATATATCTATGTTTGTATAAACATGATATCATATCGAAGATTCATGGAACTTTATTTTTGTCGGCCATTTCAAAAACATCATGTTTTCTTGGCGGAGGCAAATGGGATCTAACAACCATTTTTCTATACACCCCTGAAAATGAACATGGAACCCAAAAATGAAGGTTCGGAAGATGACTATTTTCTTCAAAGGGCTGTTTTGCGGGTTCCATGCCAATTTTCGGGAAAGTAACATTGGATAAGATGTGACCCACGTTGGCCACGTACTGCTTGTTTTTCGCGGGAGCCGATTTCTCCGGCATAAAACCGAGGCGAAAGCAAGGGTCATAAAGACGATCTTAAAGCAGAAACAGAAAGAGGAAGATCGTCTCTTGGCCCACGAATCGAAAGGTGGAGTTTTGAGATGTTGATTTTTATAAAGGATTCTCGTATGTACATCTGTATATGTATATATTTATATATATATATATATTACCCATATTGAGTTGGAAAAGGGGCCCTTTCCTGGTACTAGTGACAAACGAAAGTTGATAGGGATCCCCAATATTACTACCCTTAGTTAAAACTGACAGTTCGCACCTGGCATGAGGCCTTTCCAAAACAAAACTCATCTTTTAACCCCTGGTGTTTCAGATGCTCTGTTAGTTTCAGGGAGGGTATAAATTATAAAGGCTAAAACAAATGGCGAAACATGTAAAACATCCACGTTTTTGAATGCTCCCAGTATGGAAGAAATTGATCACCGAGAGACCTCAAATTGTGAATCTTGGGCAGATGTAAATTCTTGGACCGAACAAAGGTCTTAACAACAAATACCAAGGATAGATGAATGTGACATGTCGATTTGCTTTCAGCTTCTTGGGGCTCGGGATCTTCTTCTAAGAAAAAATCTGACCAAAAAAACAGCGAAACAACGCCGCTAATGAAGCTTTCGAAATTCCTTTGGGGAGCATTGGTTTCTCCGAACCGTTGCGGCAAACGACCAGTTTTTCAGGCAAATAAAAACACCTGATTTGAAAATTCCATCCATGAAAGGCGGAGGGTTGTCTTCAACAAAAAAAAATCCCGAATCTCAGCTCATCTTATCCCTCAATACTTCAAGAAAGTTGGGGACGGGATTAGGTCGTTGGTACACTCCGGTAATCTAACATAGCAATGGAAAATGGACCCTTTGAAGCTGTATTTCCTATTGAAAATGGGGAGTTTCCATTGCTATGTTTGTTTACCGGAGGGTAAATCTACTTTGGAGACTCGGGGAAACCAAGATTTCTAACGGGGGTTGAAATTCGAAGATGTCATGTTATTTCTCAGGCAGTGAAGAAGTTCCAAGCGATGAACCATGGAAGGAGTGGGTGAAGCTCTATCCGAAGGAGCAATAAATTGTGGGTTTTCACTGCAACGGGTTGGGTTTTGGTCATCATTTTGTGCATCATTTTGATTGCTTCCAAAGGGATTATTTTGTTTTTTTTACAAGGCCGATTTTGTTTAAACGATGGTTGTGTGAAAATCTATTGGTTTTCTTTCAAGATAATTATTTTTTTTTGAGGGACAAAGAATCATGCAGGATGTTTTCAGGCTGCGGTTTCTATTGGGTGGACCATCTTTTTGAAAAGTTGCACAATGACGTGGTGAAACGTGTAAAACCAATGAATCCCTCCGGGTTTTGGAAGTCAGCAGAAGTCCAGATTTCCAGGGGGTTTTGACAGGGATCATATAAATTACCCATTTGGGGGGGATCAACCAATGCAAACGTATGGTAATTTTTTTTTATGGATTTCCCCTTAACAGTGCATTGTTTGGGTTGCATTGGTAATATTCTGACCCCTGGAAGGGTTGGCTGAAGAGTTTGTAAAACACGGGAGCTGTGAGGGGTGTTTTTTTGTCGCGACCTAGAGTCCCCTGGCTAAAGATTCGATATGTACACGAATCCATCAATCCATCCATTGATCCATTGATGCATTAATCAATCAATCAATCAATCAATCAATCAATCAATCAATCAATCAATCAATCAATCAATCACTCAGTCAATCAATCAATCAATCAATCAATCAATCAATCAATCAATCAATCAATCAATCTATCAATCAATCAATCAATCAATCAATCAATCAATCAATCAATCAATCAATCAATCATCATGGGAATCTAAGGGGACCCGCCCCAATGCCACCCCCCCCAGAAATAAGGCCTTATTGCAGGACTATGAACCATGAAATCAATCAATGAATGTGATTTTTTTTTGGGTTATAGTTTCATGAGTTTGAATTTTGATCCTGGTAGTTGTTACAACATGACTTGGGTATACTTGGGTATTTTTCTACCTTTCCCTCCCAGGCGCAAAGGATTCTCATCTTGAAATAAAGGCATAGGGAACTCCTGCTCCACCTTTTGGGACTGTTACAGGTTGTCACGCTTGGAGAATCACCCCAGCTAGTAAGTAGCTAGTAGCCACCATTTAGGCCACTTGGAAGGGGAACACCCCCAGTTAGGGGACAACAACGATCACCATGGTTCTCAACCATGTATCCAAGTCCTGGGATGATCCACCAAGTGGGCAGTTCCCAATTAACCTTTCAACGCACACAGATATAGTTGAGCTGTTCGCCAGACTACAGTCTATCTTGATCGAATAGCTGGTCAACCATTTTAGGGGAAATCTACCAGGTGATACTTTACAGGATCCACCTTTTGCCACAAGGAAGTCGACATACACGTGACCTGTGGCAGTTCAAGAAAAAAACAGAGTGTTGTTGCTGGCACAACGGCGGTCCTTCTTCGACAACACATGCAGAAAACACCACATGTTACAACACTCCTTAGTTTTTTTGCCACAAACCAGGAAATCCTCGGGGAGATTTTTCAAGTAACACATCTCGATTCAGCAATGACATGGCTTACATCTTGTTTGAACGCGGCCAAAGCACAAAGACATCGAGGAAAAAACATCCAAATGACTGTTTCACACCAGGGCCGCAGATGTGAAGGAAACGCCCCGTTTCTTTTTTGGGATTGGTAGGCCAAGAGTGTCTTTGAAGATATTTTGTCTGATGATCCTTCATACCAAATGGAAATAACACATTGCCTGGATTTTTTTTTGTTCCTGGGAGCAAGATCCACGGAAAAATGCCGCAAAATGCCTGCATTCTTCCAGGAGAATTTGGTCAGACTCGACACAGGAATCCTGCCCGGAATGGTCCCACCACGAGCACGCTCCACGGTGCGCGATTTTTTGTGTTGGGGGAATGGGATGGGTGTGAAAAATCACATGTTTAGTACAATTTCCTACTTGTAAGTAAACAACGCAGGTAGTAGCCTTGCCTGAAAAGAGTTAAAAGAAAAACGACCTGAAGGCAAATGTACGAGATACCCTCCTGGGATCTAACAGATCGCGAACTCAAGGCACTTTTTGAGTCGATGATTTTCCTTTTCATGGGATCAGCCGTTCAGAATGTCCTCTTCATGGGATCAACGAATTACATCTAACATGTGGAAAGCTAAACCAAAAAATGTACACAATTCTTGGAGTCCCAAAAATGGATATTGTCATGTATATAATATATGTATCATATATACATATCTTAATATGTACATATATTCTGTATGTACATTTTTGCTACATCAATAGCTTCACATATTTTTGCTTCCCCATTTTTTGGTTGGCGAATTTTTATTCCCCTTGAGCTCGGCTCCAGATCTCGGCTCTCAAACTTGGTGGATCCTTCCAAAAGGCGAGGTCAAACCGGGCTGGACGAAACGCCCGTAACGCTCGTTGCGTTTTGGGTAGTGGGTGAAGATCGTTTTTTTGTTCGTTTTGTTTGTTTGGTTGTGTTTGTTTGTTGTTTTCACAAACATATCCTAACATGTCAAAAACCAAGACTTGTTCCTCTTGATCTTTTCCTCTCAACGAGGCCAAAGAGGTCGCGGAGAAGATGGCCGAGTTGATCAACGCTGGTGTGGAAGAGTAGGGAGCACTCAATGCTTGAAATGTGGGTTGATTATAAGGGGGGTTGCTGAGAGGGTTGGGACCCCGATTGGCCAACATAAAATCCCTTGGATTTTTGGCAGCTTTCGACACCAAAAGTGGTTGGTGTCGTTGGTGTTAAGATGTGGATTTTTTTTAATGGCGCTCTTGCGGACCGTTTTGACATTTGGAAAATCACATTTTTCAAGAACCAAAGTCGTCCAACCATGACTATCACAAGGGATTTTGTTGCGATTTTATCGCAATTTTCTCATGCGGAAAAATCGCCCAGATTTTTTTGATCCCTAGGCCGGAATGGAGAAATGTCAGAGAATTGCCGGGCGCTCGGGTACCGGACAGACAGGATGATGAGATTTCGGAAACCCGGTGGTTTTGTGGCTTTTCTTTGGAAGTGCTGCATGCTACCTGTAAAGATGTAGTATTTGCAATGTACATTTACAAAGGTAAATACAATATTCTCTGTAAGTATTCCCATTAACTGTCAGTATACGAAGTTTCAAAAACGGGCATTTTACTACTTGGCAGTGTTGCTTGGTGCAAAATTCAATATTTGAGTCCAAACATCAAGCTAGAGGATAAGAGTAGTTGAGGTTGTCAGTGACAACTCAGGACTTCTTTTAGGGTTCCAACGGCTTTTCTTTTTGCCTGCGATATATGGATGTTTCCGAAAATAATGGTATCGGCAAATCATCCATTAAAAAATAGGGTTTTCCATTTTTTAAACCATCCATTTTTGGGGTACCACTTTTTTTGGAAACGCCCATATAAAGAAGGTTTGCGATATTTACTGTAGAAATTGAAGAAATTGGCTCCTTTACCCTGAGGGCCTATGAAGAGTATGCCTCGAAAACCACCGCGAGTGCTGCAGGTTCCGGTTTCGGGAAGGTTTTTTCAGCCAGGGAATTGTACATGGAATTTTGGGTTGGTTTCAACCACTGTTTTTGAAGACCCTTGGAAAGATGATTCGATTCAAGTCTGCATGTTTTTTTGTCAATTGGATGGCTCAACGAACTGCTCATTCAACAGAAAATACGGCTCACCTACATGTGTCAAATTGTCAAATGAACTTTCTAGTGTATTTTTTTTGTGAGTTTGCCTCCTTTTCCTCCCTACAGTTGGATCGCAGCCTATGCACGAATTTGTTGTTTTTGTTTTTTGGGGCATATGATCCGTGCAAACAAATCTGAAGATTTGGAAACAGTATTGTAGGTTATCTGTTGTTTGCTGACATTATAATGAAAAACAATCGTAGCAAGGACAAAACATGAAAAGAACACAAATGACTGTAATGCTGTTGAGTATGATCATAATTGATAGTGATAATGAACATGGTCATGATAATGACAGCGATAACAATGCTATTAATAATGATAGTTCTATGATAATGATGATAATGATGATAAACATACTCATAGTAGTGTCATGAAATACTGCTTGTAGTGATAATGGAAATAACGATAGTATCAACAACAACAATAAGAACAATGTTAAAAGATAACAATGATAGTAAACATCAATGATGATAGTAATAGAAAACATAATCATGATGCTAATGAACATACTAATGATAATATCACTGCTAATACTATACTGATAATACCATACTGATAACAACAATGAAACTACTAAGATGACCACCATGACGATGATGACGACCATGGATTTTTCGACCTCAAAGCTGGTCGATGCAGGCCCTGATTCCACAGAGCGACCCACAGGCGCGACCGCGAACATTCCGATGCCCAAGGCGAAGCTTAGGTTGAAACATCTGAGGAGATGTTTGAAATTTTTTTCTGCCAACAAATGGGGTGTTTCCAAGAATAGGGGTAAAAACCCCAAAATGGATGGTGAAAATCATGGAAAACCCTATTTTTTAATGGAAGATTTGGTGGGAAAACCCACCTATTTTTGGAAACACCCAAATAATAACCCTGTTTGGAGTTGGAGTGGTCTATTTTTGACCCGCCGAGAAGTCACTACCGTAAAAGGTAGTGAGTTTAGTGAGGGAAATCCGGGCCACATTTTGTGGCCGAAACATTCAGGTTAAGGATTTATTTCATAAATTGCCCAGATGTGGTGGTCCGACTTGAAATGCCTTGGGTAGTATTAGTCTTAGTGAGAGTGTTCATCTGGGGGGTTTTTAAGATTCTCCACCCAGAGTGTTTGCTTTCAGTGTGGGAACAGGTTTCAAGACTCAACATTAAACCACCAACTATCCTTCCTTCCCTTTCTTTTTTAAAACGGTAAGGAAGTGAGTGGAGAATCATCTTGGAGAAAAAATCTAATTTTTTCCAGATCATGCAAGGGAGGAAGGGTATCGTGGAAGTGAAACATGGTCCTTCCAATAGTAGTTATCTTTCAAGTATAGCCATTTTCTTCCAATGCCATGGTTATGGGACTAAGAGTACTCCTCGGTTCACCAGCACCCCTTACCTAGTGATCCACTGAGGAAAGCCAAAGGCAAAGCCAAAGCAAAAGCAAAAGCGAAGGCCGCTACTAAGATCACCGAGAAAAAGCTGGATGAAAAGGCGCATTTTTTTTTTTAAAAACCGCCGTAGTGAAAGTAGATGGCGATCGCTGATCCCAAAAGGTTAGTAAGGGGCCATGATAAACCAATACATGGGAGTTGCGCTATCTAGGTCGGAAAAAAACCATGGAGTGTAGAAACCTTGGGGTCCATACTTTGGTGACAGAACTCTCATTTTGTTGTCATAGGCTTTTGTTGGTCCGATATTTTGCATTGGTAGTTGGGCGGGAGTTCCCTTTTGAGCCTGATGATTTTGTTGTTTTTGGATGGGTACTAATCGATTGCTTGGTGGATCATCCCAGGACTTGTAAGTGGTTAATAACCCCCATTTACAAGCCATGGAAAGGCCATTTGGAAGGGGAACAACCCCAGTTATGGTTGCTAAGCATCAACTAAATGGGATGATTCTCCAAGCATCCTCCTTGAAGTGTTGGATGATTTTTTTTCGATTTTTGGCCGTTAACCAGAGGTAGAATGTCTCACAAACGCACCAACCAAGCGCACATAGGGAAAAATAGTCAAAAGCGTGCATGTATCATATGTTGTGAAATGCATGAATGAAGCTAGCTATCTAATCTCATCTCATCTCATCTCATCTATTCTAATCTAGAATCTAATCTAATCTAATCTATTTTATCTGGAGATAGGAACGAGACAGGGCACATACATCTACATTTTGCAAAGAATCACCCCCCTGCATTTCTCACAGTTTGCGAACAAACCTTCCTTCCTTTCAGGTGGAACAACCTGAAACGAAGCCTGACAAAAAGATGGCTCCCGATGCATCCAAGGATTCCAAGGCCGATCGGCCGATCCACAACTGGGCAATGAAAAATTCCAGGGCCCCGTTTTGCTGTTGGGGGTATATAGATAAAGCATCATAAGGGATTTGTTTAGAGCTGGGTAAATATCTAGGTGGTGGCAACTCAAATATTTTTTATTTTCACCCCGAACGTTGGGAAAATGATCCAATTTGACTAATATTTTTCAAAGGGGTTGAAACCACCCACTAGATATGGTATATGGGGAATATAACTACCATTTAGGGTATATAACTGGTTGTGTTATCATATGGGGGATTAGAATACCCAGTTATGTTGGGATTGTAATCCCCGAATTTCTTGGAGGAGTCCATCTCCTACCGAAAAAAGGAGTTTACACCTTAGCCCCAAGAAGCATACCAAGGGTCGGCCTACCCAAGAAAAGGGCGAACTGATTCCAAATGTTTTTGATGGATTTAGAGATGGTTCAGGAGGGGTTACTTTACAACTTTGTAGTTTATATTTTTCCCAGTATTAGGGGCTATATGGCTATGCAGCAGGGGTTGGTTTATTATACATAACATGTTCTCAATGTGGGGGCTATATGTGGCTATACTGAAAGGGCCCACAAACCCACAGGCAAGCTGTACCACAGGCTGTTTGTATAGATGTATATCTCACGATACCTATATACTTGGGAGATAGATAGAGTATTGGCGCACTCAGACACTTTCTGGGCCATTCCGCAACTAAGGTTCAGAAATTGTGTCGCCGGATTCAGAAACATAGTCCAGAAAAGGTATTTTTTGGAAAGATCTCACCCACATACCCCTGGAAGATACTTAAAGGACGTTTCACCAACAGTTTATGTGTCGGAATTTCTTTCGAATTGTGCGGGTGAAAGGGGAAGTTTGGGGGGTATCTTTTTAGGGTATATGGGCAAACAATCATTGATTTTTGCATATATTTTCACGCCTGTAGGCTGAGAAGAAACCCGACAAAGCGGAAGGATCCAAGGTGCCCAAGGAGGCTGGGTTTGGATCTTGGCATTTGAATGTTGATACTTGACATCTCCCATTTTTTTAGATGTTTTTACTATAAATGCCCACAAGATGTCTACAACAGGGGCCTAGGATGGCCTACGCAAGAAAAGGGCGAACTGATTGGGAGGATTCCATGTTTTTGATGAATTCTCAGATAATTCAGCAGGGGTTATAATACATATTTTTTGCTCAGTATTTTGGGGCTATACACCTATTCTAATACGCAAGGGCCGACAAACCTACAGGCATGCACATATACTGTTTGTATAGATTGGCAGACTTAGCGATTCCGACCCTAAGGTTCAGAAAGTATGTCAACGGATTCAGAAATTACGATTCAGAAACATAGAAACATACCCCTCAGAAATCTAACATAGATACCAAAAATGGCCATATTTAAAAGGAACCACCTTTTCCAAACCATCATTTTGGGTATCCATGTTAGTTTTCGGGGGTGTAGCTTTTTTTAAAAGAGATATTTTCTCGCAATTCACTTGTTGATTTGTCCCCTCGAGGCTTCCTCGAAACAAGCTGAAAAAGCCGAAGGCTCAAAGGGACCCAAGACGATGGAGGCTGGGTTCGGACATTTTTCACCAAGTTTTGCCTAGTATAAATGATACCCTCCAGGGAACGAAAAGACATGTCCCAGCAAACCGGGAGAGGAATCAAAAGGTGCCGGCTGGTATGGAATATGTGATTGCTCCCAGGAGGATATATCGTACCTTAATACTTGGAAACAAACTTTTCATGGGATGATTTCATTCACAGATCTAGGAAACTATGATGGATTGATAGATGCAGTTGATAGATAGAAAATAAAAGACAATTTTGTTCACAAACAATGTAAGAGAACCCCAACATATCCCTGGAGCATACCCCAGGCCTCACCATGAAAGGAATTCCGAATAGTACTGTAATCTGTTGGTTCTGTGTCTGGGGTATGTTCCAGGGATAATGCCTATTGTCGGTACCTGCCCAAAAAATCATCCAATCACAATCACTATATGACCTAACAAACCAAGGTTTTTTTCATTGTTCACTAAGGTCTTAATAATGGGTACCCTCCCTGAAACTAACATACATAGCCCCTGAAAAATGGATGCTTGGAGTACTAACACTTGTTTCCTTTTGGGTTTCGGCCTATTTTCAGGGGCGAACTGTTGGTTTTCAGGAGGGTAAATATGTTTTGATATGGTTAAAAATCCCCATCTTTCCTGGTAAATACCATCAAATGGGTAGGGATTTCATTGGCCTCTGTCCGGCAGACCAGGTGCCGGTCCCGACAGATGCGAAAGCTGCTTGCAGCTGCCAAGGCCCCAAGGCGCGGGTCCCGATCGGATTCGTCCCGTTAGGGGGAGGATTTAAGGGGAGAACATAGTGGGGGGCAACCAGAAGTTCAATACCAGTTTTTTTTAATGAAAAACCATTCATACAGTTTGTCCATTTCTGGGAATACATCAGGTGACAAGTTCTCCTTGAATCATGTTTTTATTTTTTGAGAACATATGACAGGATCACATGAACTGACTCCAGCAAATCATCAAGCCTCATCTAGGTGCTTATTTGAAACATTTTTTTTTAAAAAACCCCAGATCCTTGCGGTTTCATGATCCCATTTGACTACTGTTTTTTTTTCTTGGAAAACGGCGTGGGGGAAAAAAACCCACCAACTTTTCACCAAAAGCCACGAGATGTTGACAGTTCAAAAACCCGTTGAGGCCGAGGCCTCGGCGTCGAAAGAGTCTCCGAAACAGGGAGCAACTGATGACCTGCCGGAGCCCATGGCGGAACCGGAAGCTGAAGATGAAGATATGAACCTTGGAGATTTTGTTGTGTGATTTTGTTTTTTTTGGCCTTGGGAGATTCACAGAAGAGTTGTTGAAGGTGGTAGAGAGTTAATTAAGCCTGTGGCAAATGAAAAGAACCATGAGGAGGGATGGTGAGAAAAGAATTTGGAAGGAAAAGAATGGGAAGAAAAAGAAAAGGGATTATAAAGCCATTTTGAAGTCCTAATTTTGATGGGTTTCCAAGTTTCCAAGCGTCTTTTGTTTTAAGATGATTTTGACATCCTCGGACGGGGGGGGAGAGAGCGTGTTTTGTTGAATTTTTTTCCTCAAGAATTCTTAAACAAAAAAAGACCTGCATGAAAAGCCACACTTCCTGATTTTCTTTAAAAAATCCATTTGTGTTATCCGAATGAGTGAAGTTTCGAATGATACTTTCATTCGGAATTCGTCACTGGTTCGTCAAATAGAGTCGAGAAATCGCAGATTTCTAATCCAAATCCAGAAAAGTAGATACACCTTGCGAACGGTCAGACAACTACTCAAATCTGGTGATCGGGTTGATATTGTTCAAAGATTCTATGGATGTGTTTTCTTTCTTTTTACCCCTACTTGGATGTCCCAGGAAGTTAGTAAATGGTTAATAAATGGGTTATAACCTACTTATAAATGGGGTATATTGGGGTTATAACCCACTGACTGACCATTTACTAACTTCCTGGGACATCCAAGTAGGTCACAAGTCTGCTTATGATGATTTGTGCAAGTAGCTCGTCACTTTTTTTTTCATTGCCAAGTTTGCATGAGGAAACTGGACAACAAATTCATCTCGGATTGGAAAGCTGCGGATAGCCAAGGATTTCATCGTCGAACTACTACAGCATGCCGTGGGAATCGAATGGAAGTGAGAAGGCCTTAGAAGAAGGGAAGGATCATGTAATAACGGCTAGTCAACCTACCCACCCTAATATAATCCCCACTAGAAATAAGGCCTTTTTAAGGGCTTATGAACCATTGGTGATTCTTAGGGTGCTAGAATTGAATGTCCTAAACAGCTGGTGAGTTTTCATTGAAAAACCCGGGTTGTTTAGGTATATACGGGGAGCATACTGCCCAGTAGAATGAGGATTACAATAAACCATAAAATGAGGATCCCGTCACTAAACAACCAGGATTCGATAGAAAAAGTTTTTTTTTTTCTGGCTTTATTTGGACATAGAAACTCTAGGTGGTGGCAACTCAAAGATTTTTTATGTTCATCCCTATTTTGGGGAAATGATCCAATTTGACGAGCATATTTTTCAGGTGGGTTGGTTCAACCACCAACTAGAAACTGCAATGTATGAACGTCTGATTTGTTCATTTCCATGGGCAAATACCACACCAAAGGGTCATGCGATGCCGGTGGAGTGTGTTTGTTTCGGGGTGTTGATGTGTGGCAGAAGGGAGTCAAATTTAAGTGAAAAACCAACAATCCTTAATGAAACTCCCTTTTCTGCTAAGCATATTAGCTCCAAATTAAGGGGTTTCTTCAAGACTTAATTTTTGCTTTCTTTTTGGAATAGTATTTTTTTAGGTGCAAAATTGCAGTTAGTTTCAGGAAGGGTAGCAGAGTTTCAGTCATTATGTGGCATATCTCGGCTTTCCCTGATGGCTTGACCAGGCTATTTCAAAACCGGCAGGCCGGCAGTGGGCAGAGTGGAGGTGGAGATGGTGGTTGGCGAAAACCACAGCGAAAACCTTGTCAAAATTTTTCTCTTCAATGGTGAGGAACCCACCTACCCTAATCCTGACATCATTTTTGTTTTCTTTTGATGCGCTTTTTTTTTTACTCGCCGCCAAAGTTTTTTTCAGCCCTTTGTTCCGGGGGCTTCGAGCTTCGAGACTGCTGCATCTAAGAAGTACGTAATATCTTTGCCTTTCTCTAAATAGATAAACATATACAAATACATACACTATATATATATATATATATATGATACTGTGTAAAAACGTAACACAAAGACACACACACACACGCACTTATATATATATATATATATACATACCTAGAACCCGAATGACCATCGTTTTTATTGTAAAAGGTTTGTTTTTTCGGGGGTTGACCCGGGTCATTGGAGCTCTAGGTCCTAGGTATGTCCACCAAGTTACAAGGTCTCATCCTTCCACCCTCCAGGACACCTGTTTGGTCCAGATGTGGTGAAGCAAAAACCACCGGTCCAACCAGAGGTGCCGGTGTCGTGTTTTTTTTTTGGGGGTGGAACGAAACGGTGGGCCCCAAGCGGATGGCTTGCGTGCCACCTGCAGGAACGAATGTCTGACTATTGGGGATAGGCCGGGGATTTCTCGAGGTGTAAGGGATGTGATCTGATTGGATTTTTTGGGAAACATGGAAGACAGAAAAGCTGAGAAAGATTTGTTCACTTCACTTCTTAGGTGAAAAAATGCCTCCATGAAATCTGATAATTTGAACAAAAAAAGGTGATTGACTAGCCACCCTAGAAGGTTTACTTCCATGGCCAGAAGTTTTCAAAGAGATCAGTGTTTTTGGGGGGCAGATTTCCGGGACAAAAGTCAGGGAATAACGGGTTTTTTCCCGTTATTTCTTGGAAAGGTTCTGAATTCGCAGAGCGTCACTGCAAGCGAGGAGATGGTTCACAAGAAGCATCTCGGCAGTTCCAACAACCTCATGGGGATGGTCCCAGGGTCATGTTGCAAGTGGGTAATAGTTACAGTTACACCCTCAAATATACATCCTACTGGAATCCCCAAAAATGCTGGTTTGGAGATCAATTTTTTCTCTTGTACCAGGGTCCATTTTCAAGTTCCATTTTTTGGTTCTCAGTGAAAGAGAGTTGATTCTGGAAACCTTCTGCGACATTTGGGTAGAGCTATTGATAGAATCACAAAATCATCCATTGTTGTTGACCATCACGTAAGCAGTTGAGCCGGTCAAGTGGTTACTTAGTTCTCGAGGGGTGGGGGGACAACTACCCTTGCTCCGAAAAGGATTATCATAAGCTAGGACCGGATAAGTAATTTTCTAGGATCCCTAAAAACCAACCAGTATATTATGATATATCACAGGGGTTTGTTGTCACTGCTCATTGGTGGACCGGGGACCCCGTTGCACCATGAGGGAACGTTGGGATGCGATTAACAGTACCAGACCCTTGTTGGAATGGTCAAACAGCAAAGTCATTTAGGACAGAAACCAGTCATACTGTTGATGGTTGAAATCCTGCACCAGTTGATAGGCGGTTCATCCCACTATTTAGAAGGTTTTACACATCCCAGGTGGTGCAGGATTTCTTCCATCAACAGTAGAAACCGCTTTTAGAAACCTTGCTTCAGAACGCAGCAATGGATACTTTGAGAGCCCGCATGCATGATTGAAGTAGTTTCAGATACTTAGTCTACACAATGAAAAAAAACACAGCAAAGTACTAAAGGGCTACATTTACTTGGTGGTGGCAACTCAAACATTTTTTTAAATATTCCTCCCTGCCCTACTTGGGGAAGATGAACCCATTTTGACGAGCATATTTTTCAGATGGGTTGCTTCAACCACCAACTAGTTTACGTCTAAACAGTAGTCAATTGGATTTTTCCGATTTTGCCATGGAACCGAAGCTCTTCGTCGGTAGCCAATCGTCCCAATCAACTGTGTTTTCTGAGGCGTGGTCGAGAGGAAGCTGCTAGGTGCTATTGTTGGGAACTTGTGCTGGGGATGGGAGGATCTGGCGCCATCAACAGTTCACAAAAAAAAACATGAAAATCCCCCCGCCCAAACCCACCCCTTATACAATATCACGAAAAAATCCCTGAAATAATGGAAACAACACCAAAATAACCCAGAAATATGATAGTGGAAATCTGACATTTTTGGGAAGTTTTTTTGATTCCAAAACCCAAAGTGAAACGAAGTGGCGTGAGGCAAAAACTGCCAACTCGCAGGTTTCTGTTGCATTCTCTGCCCTCTCAGTTCTAAATTTAAATAGCAAACGAAGGGAACACCTGCGACAGCCCTTTCAAGTGCTGAAAAATCTCTCAACAACAGGAGCAGTGAATCCGAGATGAAGGCATCGAAAAAGGCGGAGCAGCAAGCACCAAAAGGACCGAAAGACTCGAAAGACTCGAAGGAGACGAAAGCAATGGAGGTGGAGAAGGTATCAAAAGAACCTTCCAAGACGAAAGAAGTGCCCAAGGAGAGAAAGGAATCAGGCACAGATCGCAAAGAGATCAAACGTGCTGCTGAGTTGGCCAAGAAACCGTCGAAAACAGATGATGAGATGGAGGACCCTTTGCAGCCGTTAGCCGCGAAAGGTTGAAATTTCCCATGAAAATGGATGGATGGAATACGATCGTTTCAGTTTGTGGCCTGGCCTATCTTCGCTGTTAGTTTCCAGGACGCCAGGATGAAGGTGAAGCAGCTGACCCACGGGATGTCAGAATCCAACAAAAAGTTGGGGAAGCCAAGTTTGGGGAGTGTCTCAACATCATGGCTGGTCAACCTACTCCCCCTTGCCACGTACAACACCCCCCACAGAAATAAGGGTTTAACAGTCGGCCTTGTTAAGGGAAACCAATGGTTAATAAGGCCTTATTCGTGGGGGGGGATAACGTTAGGGGGGGTAGGTTGACCAGCTATGACAACAATTCGCTCCTTTTTTGGGTCCGGCCTTTTTTTGTGTGAAAAAACGCATCATGAGATTGTGAAACCTTCATATTGATGATGTGATGTAATGTATTTCTATAGATAATATATATATATATGTGTGTATACACAGCTTGACAAAATTAATTACATGTCTAAAGTCTTAACATATCTACACTCCTAGCATTGGCTGCGGCTGTTCTAAAAAAATGATGATCTAAGTTGACTATTTTTTTTTGGGCTTCAAGGTTGAAATCACCAAGTAACCAAGTAGTTCATTGGTGAGCTCCTCAAAGCCCTGCGATGTTGGATGGAACTCGGTGTTGTGCGACTTTTTCAGCTTGGGTGAATCTAGGGGCAGCACGCACTAGTTTCTTCCAAGGAACGCTTCGAAAACGCAAACTTTATCAACTTTTGGCTCCCCCCCTTTTTTGTTTTCGGTTTTGTCCTTGCCAGGATGGTCAAGACCATTGCTGAACCAAAGGACAGTTTCTGCTCTTTCAAGCACTACTATGAAGGTGGTCACTTCCTTCATTTCCAGGTGCGGTTGGTGGCAGGAAAATAAGAACATACCCGGAAATCACGAACAAATTCTTGTTTTGCATCTTGAAGAACCCCAAAATAGCAGAAGGTGGGAATTGCATGGAATTGAGCGATGAAAGAAGGGCCCTGGTTTTTCAGGGTATACAGAGGGGATCAAAAACTACCCAGTTATGTGGGGATTATGACAAGCCATAAAATCAGGATTCCCTTTAACCAAGCATTTTATGGAATGAAAAAAGTGTGGATTTCGAACACTGCTGAGTCTGAAAATAAAAAACCCCACCCAAAAAAGACACCTTTTGGTCGGTTGATGAAACCTATCCGGTGGTTTTTTTGTGGCTCAAGAATCCTGAATGCATCGTGGCACAGGTTCATGAGAAGAAAGCTGGAAACATTGGCTATGCAAGAGGCCAGGCAAAAAAGTGGTCAAAAAAAACTTGATGAAACAAATCTTGATTTTGATATTAGTATGTGTGGATACAGTTTGCAAGATACTGTTTGTATATTACTATACATGTATGCATATAAATGGATATATATATATATACATAGAATGTATGATAAACATAATCGTTGGGTCCGGAGAAGTTCATGGAAGTTTTGATCAGTTTTTCTTGACCATGATTTTTCTATTGTGTGTGCTTGACTGAAAAAGTAGACACAGCGAAAACGACACCGAAAGTAGATATCCGCTCCCATCAAGAAAAAAATCACTCCGGTAAACTAACATAGCAATAGAAATTGGACCATGATTGAAGATGTACTTCCTTTTAAACATGGTGATTATCCATTGCTATGTTACCAGAGGTAATGAATGTTCCATTCAGTGTTTGGCAGACTAGCGGTTTTCCATTGCTTTTGAAGATATGTTTGTTTTCATTGCTACTCACCAAAAGATTCTCCAAATGCTCAAAATAAAACACCAACAATTTTCCTTTTCCCTGACTCATAGGGAAAATGCTGGGAAAACCCTTGGGATGGAGGGCCCCTTAGTAATCAACCCTATATACACCTTATGTAGTGGTATTTATTGGGTATATCCCCTTTTGAAGGGTACCAAGGGTAGCATTTTCCCTATGACCGACCTCGTAAACGAACGTTTGAATCGTTTGCCTTTCGCTCAGAAGCGGCACTGTTTTGCCTACTCTACCTTAAGAAGTGTTGCCCACCGATCAAAGATGATAAAATGGCGGTTTCTTGGCAATACGTGCTTGGAGGATCACCCCAGTTAGTAAGTGGTTAGTAACCTCCATTTATAAGCCATTTAGGCCATGTGGAAGGGGAACAGCCCCAGTTAGTGGACTTACGATCACCATGGTTAATAACCACGTACTACATGGGATGATTCTCCAAGTAAAGGGCGTTGAGAGGCGACTCATAAGCAATTGCAGCAATGGGGGCAAGTTCGCTGGGAAATGGCAGATACCAGGTGATTCAAGCCGTGACCTTTTCATTCCCTGGAGGTCACGATTACAACCTTTGAGTTTGGGTCACGTTTTCATTCACCGGGCCCCAAAAGGTCACAAAACTCGCAGAATTGCCAGGTAGATAACTTCCTTTATTTTTTGAGTCTATTTTTTCAATAGTGAAAACCAACAGTTGCATTTGTTTGTTGAGGGTTACATCGCTCCGTTTGGGGGTGCGAGCAAAGGAGTCAAATTCTTTAAATATAGTTCAGTCCTACATAAACTTTAACTTTTTTTCCACTGCTTGCTGAGTTTTTTGGATCCAAATTCTAATGTGTTTTTGGAAGGAAAAATGATAAACATGAAAAACAACGGACTGAAGACGCACTTCAAATTGATCATTGAAACAATTTATCACTGATCAAAACGACTAAAAGAAAACTAAGGAACAAACGGAAAAGGACATTGGAGAGCTTCGAGATCAGATTTGTTCCCTGGACGGTAAACGGACTGGAGGGAGGTTTGTGAAAAAAAACCGTCTGATGTTGCTTGGGGTCATTGTTTTTCTTTTTTCGGGGTGTTGTGGTGTTGTTGCAGTACCTCTGAAAGGGATTGTTAGAAATCATAACTCCAATTTAGAATAGCTGGTGCTGATCGTGATGAGCAAATGCGCAGCTACTAAATGAGGGGAGCATTTTTGAGCATTGGCTTGGGGCGGTTCCAACCAGCCACAATGTGAATCTTCATTAAGAAATAGAAGCAAACTCCTTAAGCTGCGTCCATTTTTTTTGTTTCTATTTCCTTTCCTTGGTTTCGGGGTTTCGAGAAACTGCTAGGTTTTGGGGGTCCCACGCTGTTTCTCTCAAGTTGCCAGGTTTCCCCCCCCAAAATCCGAGCAAATCCGCTGTTTTCGTGTGTCATGAGGGGTGGCTCTCAACGTTTTTTGTTCCACCGTAAGCCTCGGGAAGGGGAAAACTCAAGGTGAGAATCTATTTCGAGCTGCCCAAGCAGCTGCTCAAGCACGGAGGTCATGGAAGTTGCGTGTCTGTGCGTTGTTGGGAGACCATTTTTCGCGAAAAATTGTGACCTTTTTGGGGCCCGGTGAGTGAAAACGTGACTCAAACTCAAAGGTTGTAACCGTGACCTCCAAGGGATGAAAAAGTCACGGCGGCTTGACTCACCCGGATTGGGTATTTCTGTGTCAGTCATTCCGACAGCTGACTGCAGCGAATTTGACCGCCCAAGATTCGATTGTCCCCGTGTCCCGCACCAAAAAATTGTTCTAGGTGGTGGTTTCAAATATTTTTCATTTTCACCCCTACCTGGAGAAATGATCCAATTTGACTTATATCTTTTAAATGGGTTGAAACCACCAGCTAGTGTTTGTTTTTTAAACCCTCATCAACTACCATCCACTACCATCAACTCATCCATCAACTCACCATCAAAATTCCCCCAAAATCAGTCACTCCTGAAACAATTTTTACTAGGTGGTGGTTTCAAAGATCGTTTATAATTCACCTGGGGAGATGATCCAATTTGACTTGCGCATAGTTTTCAGATGGGTGGTTCAACCACCAACAAGTCAGGATTTGGACCTGAATTTTGCTGAAAATCATTCTGACTACAGACCTGGGCTAGTACTTAGAGGATCACCCCAAAAACTTGGACACATGGTTAATAACCATGATGATCGTGGTTGTCCCCAGAGCTGTGGGACCCCCTTCCAAATGGCCTACAGTAGATAAATGGCTTATAAACGGTGGTGATCCCAACGATCCTTGCGTTCCCCCCCTGGGATGTTCCTCCAAGTGGCACTACTTTTATCATCAGATTGTTTTATTGTGCTTCAGCTGTAGATAAAAATTTTCCCCGGTTTATAACAATCCTTTTAGTTTTTCGTTTTGTTTTTTCCAAGAAGAACCAAACATTCATAACAGCAAGTGTTTTTACCACTACCTGGGAAAACGATCCAATTTGACGAGCATATTTTTCAACTGGGTTGAAACCACCAACTAGAAAAGATAGAACTGGATTTTCTGAGACAAAATTTATGTATCTACTATGGATTTCATTAGCCTCCCCAAAAACTGACATATTATATCGCCCCTGAAAACCCGAAAGGAAAGTTCATGACTCCCATCCAGCCATTTTTTTAAGGGGCGAACTTGCTGTTAGTTTCAGGGAGTGTATGTATCAAAAGAATACCCTCCTGGGAACTAACATATCCCATTGAAACTCACTTTTGAAGATGATTTTCCTTTTCCCAAGGTGGGATATGTTAGTTCCCTGGAGGGTATCAACAAAAAGAAGTGACACCAGCCTCTGAAAACAAATCATCAGCTCCTTACTTTCGACTTTTCAATGAAGTAGATTCAATTTGGTCCAAAAAAAAGCGAACCGAAAACCCGAGAAAACTCACCCCAAATGGTGGCCTAGAAATCCGGAAATCCCCGGCATTTTTTTCAGGGAAACCGAACATGATGTATCCGTGACTTTTGACGTTTCACATGTGTTATGATGCCGTGTACCCACCACCTGAGTCCGGGGCACGTGTATCTCGAGTTTGGATTCGAGCGCAGGGGAGGTGAAATATTATTCCATTTGGCCAGAAATTCAATGAAATGACTTGCCACTTTGGAAAAAAAAATCCGCAGATTTCGATGGATGGAATCCATATCTGCTGGACGCCAGGAGCCGCATGGCTAAAAATGTTCGCCAGAAGGTGGGTTTTTGGTGCGTGGCATCAAATGATTTCTGTGTTTTCCTTGAGGTTAGAAAGACTTCGAAAAAAAAGGCAAACATCAAATGAGACTTGTAGACGTGTCATGGATTTTTTCACCACTTCTTTCGACGTTTTTTTTGATTTTTTTTGGGAGCTTGACATGTGTACATTCTTTCTAAGATATATATATATATATACATCCCACGTCGATGTGCAAATCCGATCGCAACACGCTGCAGGCCGTTGCAAAAGCGGTGGCAGGACCTCAGGTTGTAGCTGTGCTACTTGGAATTTGCTTAGACTACTTGGAGGAGGAACATCCCAGCAGAAGAACGCAAGGATCGTTAGGATCACCACGATTTATAAGCCATTCATCTACTGTAGGCCATTTGGAAGGGGGTCCCACAGCTCTATCTGTAGGGGATATCCCCAACGATCACCATGGTTATCAACCACGTATCCAACCCCTGGGAGCCCATCCTCCAAGCAGTTTTGGTGGCTGAAATTCGACCGGTGAAGATTCGTAATTTGGAGCTACACTCATTTTGGATACAGATTTTTTCGTGAATTTCATGCTAAAAAGGATGGATGCTTGACAGATCTACATTGACCTGAACCACTGCTTAGACAAGCTTCTAGAGAAGGGTGATTTTTCAAAATCTCATTTCAACTGAAACAAGGCACAGACGTACGGTATTATTTCTGAAATGAACACGGCGGGATGATTGCTAGATCTCTTGGTGCATGTGTTTTTTGAGTGGGAATCATTTAATGTCAGAAGAGATGGATCAGCTTAGCTAGGTGGTGGTTTTAAACATTTCTTACTTTCAATCCGATCCCTGCGGAGATGACACATTTTGACTACAGCTAGCATAGCACCTAAAAATAGATGGTTGACATATGAGTTTCCTTTTGGGACCAAAAAAAAAGGCCTATTTTCAGGTGCTTTTGCTGCTAGTTTCAGGGAGGGTTGGGGAGTTCAAGCACCAACTAGCTGTCGAAATTGTCCAGTTGACTCGGAATCTGCGGTCAATTTTCAGGCTGGAACAGGTAGGGATTGAAGATAAAATTGATGCGCTGAAACCTCACCCCCGAAAACGAAGCGAATTCGTTTTTTCAAAAAAAAAGGGAGGATTTCAATTTCGGAAATGCATTTTCAACCAACCATCGATTTTTTCATGGGGACATTTCGGCAATTTCTGGGGGATAAAAAACACATATTTTGGATCTTTTTTCCCCCAAAAAAACCTTAGGGTTTTTGGTTTTTTTTGATGCAAGTTGAGGAGCCTATTTTTCGGATGGAAACGTTGGGGAAAAACCACCTACTGTACTACTGTTGATGGCAACCAGAAATCCCAAACAACCAACCACCGTTTGGATGGTCCTGAAACCTTCAAAAAATGGGGGAGAAACTAGCAACCTCAACTGGTGAGTTTACCGGATTTGGTTTCATCACCAGCCTATCAATGAATGGAGTGAAAAACCCCTCAAAAATGGCCTTATCAACTTGGTAACTGGGGTTTTCAAAAAACTGACTCATAGTGGTTATAACTAGTACGGACCCACCTTGTAGTAATTGATCAAAGAGTTTTTGTTTCACGCTTCTGGTGGCTGAGGAAACCGACATGCCCCCATTGTCTCCAAGAGCAGCTCGACGACCTGAAGAGTGGCAAGGTCATGGCAAGGTCAACCGGACCCCCCGAGAAATTAGCCGGCCTTATGATCAGGGCTTGTTAACCATTGGTTTCCCTCAATAAGGCCGGCAAAAAAGACTTAGACCCTGCTATTTCTGAGGGAGGGTAGGTAATGGGGGGAGTAGGTTGACCAGCCATAATTGCAGAGTGCTGCAGAGGTTTTTCCAAGTTTTTTTTTTTGCAGTCCCAGAATTTGCATTTCTTCCAGACACAACTTGCTACGACAACTCATCTCCTCTGTCAAAGTTCATTTCAAAAAGCAATACATCTCTTGACCGTGTCACAAAAAGAAATGATCAGTTTAAAATGTAAGCTCCGGAATTGTGAACATGTGAAGCTACCAGCAAAAACGGAATATTAATGGGATTTCTAAGGGGGGGTGGTCATTCTCCTAATCCTCCCGAAGGTTCCCCAATCTTCCCTAGGAATCCTTAGGGTTCCCCAGTTATCCCCTCCGCTTGAACCCTACAAAACTTTCTCAGATTCATAAAACTCAAAAACCTGCTCTATGACTTATATACCGTTTTTTTTTCCAACTCTACGTGACACATCGATGGAAACCATCTTGCCAAGACCATAAGGTACAAGGGCACGAAAGAAAAGCACAACAAGAAGTGCAAAGGCGTGATTTGTCTGTTGGAGAAGCATCAGTTTTGGCGTAAAGGATTCCAGTCGGGATTTTGCATTTTTTTTTGGGAAGTCTGCTTCAGACTTGCCTTATTATGGATTCTTTCTTGTTTCTTTTTGGGTGGTGGTGGTACTTGGAGGATCATCCCACCCTACATAAATGGTTAATAACCATGGTGATCATAAGTCCCCTAGGTAGGATTTTTACCGTTCCACATGGCCTTTTTTTGCTTAAACATGGGGGGGCGTGATCCTAAGGATCCTTGCGTTTTTCCCTGGGAGCCCATCGACCGACTCATGACGCCAGGCAAAGTAACGTGCCCGGATTGCGGCATGCAGCACAGCAAGAGAAGCGAGTTACGCCACAAAAAGATTCTGGGATGCAACAAAACAAGTGAGCAGGTAACCGGCAACCCTGGGAATGTTTGCTGTATGTTGGGGATGATTTTACCCCAGTTATATAGAGATTGTTTGATATAAGCCCATTACCAGTAGTACCGCACCTGGTTGCTGCGAGTCACGGATGGCAGAGCAAAAACACCGATGGATCGAACTGTCTAACTGCTTAAGTGACAAAGTGCCTAACTCACAAATGTCCAACTGTTCAACTGACGAAGTGACGAAAACTGTCTAACTGTCAAACTGTCAATTGTCGGAAGTTTGACTTCTAAACTTCCTTTGATAAGACTCCCCACTAAACAAGCAGGACTTCATGGTTCATGTCAGCCACTGCTCCAGTGCCCTTTGGGAAGATTGGAAATTCGTCAACTCGTCGAGTTCACGTGTCGAAACATTTCACATCTAAGTTTTTTTTCTTCCCGACCAAAGTCCCACTTAAATGCATGTTGAAAATGGTTTTGGGTTGTCACTTGTTTTTGTTTTTTTCGGAGACACTTTTTGGACCCCACAGGAAAAAGGTCAAAGGTTGTGGTGCTGGTGGCGAAGCGCCATTTGTAAGGCTCAAGGGCAAGTTCACAATCTGAACATCCATTTGCGCTATGAAACAGGGCCCCTGGCTGTTTTGTAGGGGATTATACTACCCAATTGTTATGGGGATGATAATCAACCATGAAATAAGGATCCCGTCATTAACAAGCAGTATATTCGTGGCTCATTTGTCAGTGATACTTGGGGTTCGAGGTATCAATGCTTGGAATTGAAAAAACCCATCCCTTATGACATGTTCCGAAAAACGTCGCGGTCCAGAGACGTTTGGTGCAATACTTGCCATTCAGAAAAGGGACGCACCCAAGATGCTTGTTTGTTTTCACATTCTAGCCTTTTGCTGTGGTGTTGAAAACTTAGTGTTTTCAGCTGTTAAATAATGTACTTGTTCATTCTATTCAATCATTTATGTCACATGTCTTCTACTGAGCTCAGATAAGCATCTTGTTTTTCTTAATGTTTTTTTTTCGTTTCCATTTCCATCTCACTTGCCACCCTGGTGTGGCTGGTGGCCCATGATCGAGTTTCATCATAGATCCCAAAAAATGGCTACACAAAAATCAACGGGAAGAATTTGCAAGTTGGCCCGGATTGGAAGGTTCATTTTTCTGATCGCAAAAAACATTTTGTTCATCCGAAAATTAACATGGAACCTGACAATTGTATCTTTGGAAAGGACATATTATCTTCCATCCACCTCCATGACTTTGGGTTCAAAATGTTACTTTTCGGGGGTCTATGATTTTATGAATTCACTTTTCATTTCGGAAGAATTGCAATCCAACTCACCATGATCCTGATCTTTCTCAAACTTCGCATGGTTAGATCTCGGGTCGGTGCTGTTCTGCCAGCATACTGAGGGACGTCTGCGGGAAAAAAAAGAGCAAAGAGGTGGCTTTTATAGTGGGCCAACCGGGGGAGGCAGAGGTGAAGAACTGATATATCTTTGAAGCTTGTGGAGTGACATGGGAAGATGTATAGGATCCGGGATATCGGATATCCAAGATTTTGTTGCATCAAGAAAAATATCTTTTGAACATGCAACAAAATTCATGTTCGCGGCAATCTCAGCTGCAGTGATTTTTTCGGACTCATGACCAGTTTGGAGGTAGAAAACTGATCAAATCCCAAGTCTGTCCAGTCTTTTTCAGCGCTGAAAAATACCCCACCTGAAGGGTCTAGGTGACGGTTGTAGATTTCGCCCTTCTCGAAACGAACAGCAAGTTGGCACGCACCTGAAAATGGATGGTTGGAATACTTTACTCGTTTCCTTTTGGGGCGTTAAACGGCCTATTTTCAGGGGCCATTTTGGCTGTTAGTTTTCAGGGATTCCCATGGGCTTCCGGCTTCAAAGCTGTTATGAGAGGTAGAGGTGAGAGGGACCTGGAATCATGAGGCAGTTAAACTAACTGTATAGGTGGTGGTTTCAAATATTTTGGATTTTCACCCCCATTTTTGGGAAATGATCCAATTTGACTAATACTTGTCAAATGGGTTGAAACCACCAAGTTAGAGACTGACTCTCCAGGGAAATGAGCAGCCTTTGATGTTTCTCCTTTACAGGGGTCCATTTTCAGGTTAAGCCGTTATTGTCGGGGGTGTAAGTTCATCGTTGTAATGGTTGTGATTTTATCAATTCCCCCATCCCACCTCCCTCCCTCCAAGGTTTTCCAAACGGCCAACAGTTTAAACGCCAGGATCAAAAGAAACCCAAACGACAAAAGAAGGAGGGTAGGATTCGGTATTTCAAAACGGAAGAGAGAAAACACAGTTTTTTTTTACAACGAACATCGCAACAACGCCGCCCCAACAAAAACTGTCTACCCTGTGACATTGGGGGAGCGATCAAGGTCACCAAGGATGATGTATTTACCTACTAATGAGGATCTAAAGAACCCCGGAATCCTCAAAATCACAGAGTAGTTTCAAATATTTTTGTATTTTTACCCGGATCCCTGAGGAAATGATCCAATTTGACGAGCATTTTTTTTCAGATGGGTGGAAGGAAACCACCAACTAGGAACCGTTTTTTTTTTGGGGGGTCTTCTCTTTTTTTGAATGAAAAACAGGTAGATGTTTGAAGCAGATAACTGTGATAACCCTGTACTCTTGGGGGTCATTTTTCAGTAAAAATCCATGTCGTTTTTTGCCATAAGAAATAGAGCTTCCATTTTGAAGGTCTGAGAGACTTCAGCTTGGAGGTTTCAAGCCACCAAAACGATCCTAGATTCACAGCAGCTGTTTGATTTTCTCTTTTTTTCGGATTGTTGTTGTGATGTTGTTGTGTGTGTTTTTTTTGGGGGGGTGATATTTTCATCCCAGCATTTTTTTCACCAAAAATCGGGTGTTGTTTTTCCAAAAATATGGGTGAAGCCACGTGACCCGTGAATTCTCCGTTGCGGATTGCAGGTGAAGCCAGAATCGGAGTCGCCGAAAAAGAAACAGAAGACCGAGGCCGAGGCCTCTCTCAAAAAGGGGGCGTTTTGGACGTTTTTGTTTGGAAGTTTTATTTGGAAGTCGTTTTTATACATATATATATATATATGTATATGATAGATATGATAGATATAGACTGAAGATAGTTATTTATATATCCATACTTGATGTGCAAGCTTCCACTCCCATTTCACAAAAAGATGCCAAGACCTCCGAGGAGTCGGAAGAATCTGAGTTGTTTGAATCCAATCTCCCGCAGGCGCCAGCTGAAGCAAAGGGCCAGCAGTCTATACACATGCATATCTATATGTTAATATGATCTAAGCATACCTAAGCAGTGAAGGTGTGTGATTATTAGGTGCCTCGTTTGTTTTCGGAAGTCAATTGATTTTGTTTCTACTTGTCACTGGTGACTTTTTTGTGGTGGTTTTATGACTTGATGCAGTGTGATTGTCTTCAGGTCAGACAGCGTTCAACATGAGCAATGTAAAAAGGGGCCCAAACGGTTTAGGGTTTACAGGGGATGAGTTTAACTACCCAGCTATATGGGGATTATTTCATAAGCCTTGAAATAAGAATCGCCATGAACCAACCAGTATTCACTACCCATCCATTTGTCCAAGTTCCACAAGTTGTAAGTTGGTTGTAACCTGAATCAGTTGAGGTCAGTTTTCTGCATGGAAAATTTGGAGGAATAAGGCCAACGTTCAGAAAATTTCAGGTTCGGAGATATAGAGTTGAAGACATCGGTTTTGTGCATAGTTTTTGAGGATGCGTTCAACTAAACATATGCAGAATACCCATTTTTGCTGGTGAAGCAAGCCAAGTGATTACTTGTATTATGACCAGTTTCGCCTTGATCTATCAGAAATCCAAGTCATCAATGTTTCGTCACATTTTGTGGCATTTCTGGACAACAAGTCCAGCCTTGTAGCAAGCGACATTCAGGTGAAACGAAACTACTTGCCTTTTCTAAGTTGTACTTTAGACAAAGACGTCTCAATTTCCTGATCCATCAAGAGGAACATCGCATTTTTTGGTTGACGTTTTTATCGATTCTGTCATAGGAGGTCAACCCACAGCCAGTTGTACAAGGCTCGTAAGCTTGAGATGGGACGCAGTGAAGACTGTTGGGCGAGAATGATTTGACCGAACATTTGAGGGATTTTGAACTGGATAATTTGACAGACATTTTGATGACACGGCTTGAACATCACATTCGAGTAGATGATGATGATGATGATGATGATGATGATGATGATGATGATGATGATGATGATGATGATGATGATGATGACCATATTATTTACATGGACTTATACAAGTCAGATGGTTGTTTGGGATTTCTGAACCATTAACAGGATGTCATAGATTTTCTGGGCAGAGAATAGCTATGATGATCACCACCCGATGTATCGGTTTTTATGAGCCCTTTACTCACCTACCTGTTGCTATGGAATCTGGAAATAATTGGGATCCATCTTCCAAGAAAGAAGCATAGGCATAGAAATCACCCCGGTCTTTTTCGTTGTTTTTCTGGAATGTCCACCTTGATGTGCAGCTTCCACTCCCATTTGACAAATACCCTGCAAAAAGAGGGGTCCAAAGGGCAAGATCACCAAGGTTGTAAGCACGTGAGATCATGGCTGGAGGATCCAGGTGCTGATAAAAATCTCTGGGGCGTTTGTGTTTTTCTTTCTGCCTTTTTTGAGATCCCTTTGTCTAAGAAAGACTGAAATCCCTGTTTAAAAGTCTGAATTTTGTTCATTCCAGGGATATTGAAATTGGATGACGCAAATTTGTGAAGGATTCCAAAAAGCAAACCAGACCAAGAGTGGCCTTTTCTAGCATTGGTTGCTTCGCTGTTTTACCGGAAAAATGATGATGATGATGGTGATGATGATGTTTCTTTAAGAGTTGCTAAAGAACAAGCAGTAGAAAATCGCAGGAAAATTCACCCAAAAGCTGAAAATCAAACATGTTTCAGGCTTCCATTTTCTGGGGGATGACTGGCTGGTACGGTTGTGGGCAGGAGAAGGTGGTTGCGGCAAGAGAAGGGGCTTCCCTGAATCTCAAGTATACAAGTATAGCTTGGCATGCTTAACTAGGCTGTGATATTGGAGGAGCTAAGGAGCTAGGGGTGATCTATTTCCCTACTAATTGGGGAGCTAAAGAGCCCCGGAATCTTCCAAATCACAGGGTAGTTAAAGTCACCACCATGATTTTTACACTTTTTTGGGGGCATTCATGGATGCCAAGCTTAATTTCAACTTCATTTTCCATTGGAATCCTGAGTGGTGGGAGCATCCCCCCAAAGGAAAAACACACGGTGTGGCCAAAATTGTCCAAAAAAAAAGGTCAATCCCTACATGTTTTTTTGGGGACACCAGGCAGATGAGGGGAGATTTGAAAAAAATAACTCTGATTGGAGGTCACATGGCGGAATGTCCTTCACAAGCTTGTGTTGTAGGAGGTGTGGAGAACCCCAAAAAGATCGAATTTTTTTAGGTGAATTTCCGGAAATTGGGGCCTGGTCCCCACCCAAAAAAAGCCGCTTGAAATATATCTGGGTATCCCGTTCATGAGCCCAGATTTGGGACCATTTGAAAAGGTATTCCAAAAGAAACATTGATTTTTCGGCCTTCTCAGCCATTTCTCCATTTTGTGTCTCAAAATGAGTCCCCACTTAGAGGATGGGCCCCCAGTTAGGAAGTAGTTAGTAAGGGGACGTACTAAACAGGTTGACAAACCACTTACTAGTCCTGGGATGATCCTCCAAGAAATCACCACAACGCAGGGCCACGGATTCCGCCGCCACCACCGCCGGCACAGCAGGACGACGTTCCAAGGGATTTTGGGTGGTGTTGGCAGAAATCCCATAGGGATCCAAAACCAGAAACTGACTGATCATATGCATCTTAGATACAAAACAAAGACGCATAATCATACAATATCATACATATAGATATAGATAGATAGATAGATAGATGGATGGATGGATGGATGGATGGATAGATAGATAGATAGATTAGATTAGATTAGATTAGATTAGATTAGATTAGATTAGATTAGATAGATTAGATA
>DF241799.1:0-70045 GCA_000507305.1 Breviolum minutum Mf 1.05b.01
TCATATACATAATGTCATAAATTGTCATAAAACATGTATATATTATGTCATTATGTCTATGTAAATTTACAATTATACACATGGTATGCAAAAATATGCATATGCCAAACTCGCATAGGAAGTCACATGTATAGATGAAAATTCGCCATCCCTCAGTTCCCCCGCAGGCGCGATCCAAAGATGCAGCCGAGGGTGATGACGACGGGCGGCAGAACATGTTTCTCGGTGTTGTGAAATGGAGATGGATGACGTGCAGTGAAAATAGGCACTGACCACAAGTAGGGATACAGTATGTTTTGATACTTTTTGTTGCATTTTGGTCGCATAGTCTCATTAGATCTTTTAAAAAGTACCCTTATAAAAAAACTTCCACAGAGCCAACCACCAAATTCAGGCGAAGCAGGTCTCTTATCAGAAAGATTTGAAGGGGTTCGGAGTTCGGAGGGGAATGTGTTTCCATGGTGTATAATGGAACCTAAATATTCGCTGAGGAGGTGATTGTACACCCCAATCATCCTCTGACAAGATGATTGGATACCTAGGGATAGTGATTTGCATTGAGAAATTCATTGTACTTTCTGAGAGAACACCAACATACCCCTACAGCATACCCCAAACATCCCCAAACCCCCAAATGAAAGGAATTCCTTCATAAACTGTGTTGGTTGGGGTTCTGGGGTATGACTCCAGGAGTCTGTTGGATAATTCTTAGACACTTGCTTTGCGTTTTGGACTCTGAGGACTGATATCCTGGGTGACTTATTCAAGGCGAGACGTATATGTTGGGGGCTGAAATGCTGTTGTATATCAGATAAGATCATCCCAAATGGTATGGAATATCCAAAGGAAGCTGAGTTTTTGCAAGTTGGTGAAATTATGAGGTCCATTTAAGTGGGAAAGGATAATATGGTTATTTTCACAATGATCTCATCATTTGCGGAAGGGAGGCTACTTTTGGTTCTCAGCTTCAAGTATTTAACTTGTGAACAAGTGCTACGGCAGGAACTAAATGGATGCATAAAAATCCGTGTCAGTGGTGACTGTGAAACTGATTTTCTTCGATTTTATTCACAGCCTTTGCCCCTCCAAATACATGTGCAACATACATTTCTAAACATGAATTCTTTGGACATTCACATTTCTTTGCAACCATTCTGTCATGCTTGGACCCACCGTGAAACTCCCCAACCCCCTGCAGGTACTTTTCAAACAGCAAGATTGGGCGGCTGAGGATTGGGGAGTAGACCAGGAGCCGAGTTGTCGAGTTCTTTTGGTTGGGGGAAGTTTTTGGTTGGAATCACATAGGTAACAGTTACACCCCTGAAGATTAACATGGAACAGAATCATGAAGGTTGGGAAGATCATTTTCCTTTCTGTTCATGGGGGATTTTTAGGATCCATCTTAATTTTCCAGGGTGTACCCTCTATGAAACTTAATCTCTAAAAAATGAATGGTTTGGAAGGTTAATGCTTTCCGAAATTGGGAAGGCCGAAAAAAATCAGGGGCGATGTTATGTTAGTTTTTTGGGAGGGTACCAAGAACCTGAACAAAAATTTAAAAGAAAACACATAACTCCTACCTAAAAGTATGGTAGGAAGGATTATTGGATGCTTCTTTTCAAGTGTTGTTTGATTTCAACGAAAGTGTGGTGCTTGCAATGTTTCCCTACGTCCTCGTATAACCAATGGGGACTTTTGAAGGAGCTGATGCACATCATCAAGATGTTGCTGTCCATGGGCTTATTGGACGCGTCAGGGGTCCCTGAGAACCTGTGTATTTCACTACGGAAAAGAATTGCCACAATGGATTTGTTGCTGTAGGTACTGTGCAAATACATATAGGTACTGCAGATTCAGAAAAGTCAGATGAGCAACGAAAAAACCATGGTTGTTTGGGGTATATAGGGAATTTTACTACCCAGGTATATAGGGATTATGATAAACCATTATACGGATCCCTATCAAACAACTAGTATACTGGAAAGTAACATATTTTTTTTGGGTGGCACAGATGTATTCGGATGGTGAAAATTTGAACTTGCAGGGGTGACGTTAGGTGAGTCCGACCGGTCTACTCGTTGGATTCGGTTTCCACGGGTCTCTAACTTCAATCAGATTGGGTTGGTTGGAAGCAAATGAATTCAGGGACTCAACTCGATCCTTGGGTTTCATGATCCAATTTGACGAGCATAGCATATTTTTTCATGATGGGTTGGTTAAATCAACCACCAACTGTTGGATAGTTTTTGAGGGTCGGGTCGGGTCATCAAATGCCTTGTAAACCATCAAAATGTAGGAATGATGGTTAGAATATTCCGCACTAGGTGTTGGTTTCAAAGAATCGCTATTTTCATCCTTATTTTTGGGAAGAATTCCAATCTTCACTCATCTTTATCAAACGGGTTGAAAGCACCAGCTACAGTATGTTCTCCTTACTAAATGTATCTCAAGGTTAGTGAATCATAGCGGTTGAACGGGTACATGACACGCAATCATAAAAGTAGTAATTGTGCCAGAAGTGTGGTACCCTTCAAAAACTGACGTGTTTAAGTGCACACCTTTCTCTATCGTTGCGGTTTTACAAGACATGGTGTATATAATTGCGAAAGTGATACTTTGCAGGATCATCCCACATTTGGAAACGTTCCAAATGCTGAATCTGAACCCAGTCAAACATTGGCCAACTTGGTTCACCACTTTGGATGATTGAAACAGGATGAAATATGAAATCAATTACATTGAAACTACAGTTGATGCATAGTTCGTCTTCCCTTGACGTGGCATTTACAAATCATAGTTTACAAACGGGTGTGTCTCAAACTGATATGTTTTCATGTTTGTTTTCACTGGGGAGGACTTTTTTTGACATTTAGATTTTGATTCCCTTTCCAGATCCATGGGACGAACGGTATATTTACCTACATGAAAACCCATACAAACCTACAAATCTATGGGTTTTCATGTAGGTTTTTCCTTTCGTCCCATGGATCCGTCGTGGCATCCGCCTCAACGACCTCCAAGGGGTGAAGTGGCTTCAGCCAAGCTTTGTCTACAGCGCTTAGGAGTGGGCCTTGACCAGGCGTGACAGCCGACAGCCTTGAACAGGGGACTGGTCATCAACCCACGTCCGCTACGGTTTTTTTTGGGGGGGACCGTGACCCCATTTAATAAGGATTCCCGTCATTAAAGGGTGGGATGAGTTTTATCCCCAATGTAAGGAGTGGGTTAGACCATGGCACATATTAAATAGCAAATGCTTATTTCTACTGAAACACAACCCACACCCCACAACGGTTGATAATATTGAAGGTCAAAATGGCAGTGTTATGATATAACATGGCCATATTTTCACAGAACTACCTGACTTCCAAAATGAGGAAAAAACAATGACCTCCGAGAAGCGACAGGATTTTCAAGCTGTCGAACATACGCAGCACACAGACTTCGACAATCCTGAGGGCAATAGATCAGGAGTTGCAGGTATGAACGAGGACGGGCCTGGGGAGAGATCGCAGCGCTGTTTGATAAGTTTGCTGATTGAAGTTGAACCAGATCTTGAGGATTGGTATAATTTAATATTTGTCTGCTCACTTTTTCCACCAAAGAGGGCAGACTTTCAACAAGTAAATTCTTGACACAACAGGACTCGGATGAAGAAGGCCTGGATGGACAGAGCTTGGAAAACAACCCAACTTCACAAGACGAAAAAAAAGTGGTGGTTGATGAAAACAATACCAGATTAATCAGATGTAATTTCATCAAGTGATGTTGATGCTTGGAGTTTCAATCTTCTTATCAATTTGCAACAAGGTGATTGTTGACGATTGATACATGATTGATTTGATGCGCATGTTTGTGGTTGAGAGACCAAAGGCCCTCCATGTGTGAAGTTGTTGTTCCTCCCCAGTATCGTAGGCCCTTATAGCCCGCGGGGATCCTTTGTATATAGGTGTTCAAACCAACATCCAAACGAATCCAGTCGCTGGTTTAAACCAGCAAAACTCCCATCATTCGACTTGTAACGAAAAGGCATCTACAAATGTCTATAGAAACCATTTTTGAAAAAGAGGTGAACCATGCTCTGGTATGGTTCACCTTACCCTCCAAGAAAAAAATAGCCTTTTTGAGTGGATGATTTTCCCACCGCAAAGTTTCCTAAACGACCTTTTTTTGTTTTTTCGTTTCCGGTATCCGGGCAGTACAAATATATACTCATCTCAGTGGATGCATACAAGACTATAATATGGTTCACCTTAGTATATACATTAATAATACATGTATAAGTATAATATAATGATATAATATAATCATATATGATCAACTGATCATATATAGATGTTTTCGTTCAACAAACTGTCATACTTCCCAAACAAACTGTCATACTTCCCAATGACGTGCCTTGCACTTTTGCCCTTGTTAGGCGAAGGTCGAGGATCCAATCGACGAATGGTTGGCTTGCCAGATGCTTGGAATACGAGCCAAAGTGTCTCCAAATTGCCATGGTTAAAAGGTGAACATCCAAATTCAACAGAATTCAGATTAAACAAAATAACAATAATTTGTTTATATTTGAGTTCTGGATTTTTCTAACTTCTTGCTTTTCTTGATATGTCTTATTCACTTTGCCATTTGTTGTTGGAGTTGTGGATGGTCTCCCACTCCACCTGAGATGATTGGGAACTGGTAAGGAACTCCGCTCTGGCTTGTGGTGGCAAAACTTGGAATCTTTTGTAAGCTACCTCCACAATCATCCATATCATTGTCCATGTAATGTATCATTTCGAGATTGCCAAAACCCTGTTTCACAGTGGGCAAATCATCTATTCATTTTCATGAAGAGAACCCTATTGAAGTTGAAAATCCACTGCTACAGTGTTTAGGCAGGGCCCCCCCATGTACTTATGATATATTCATATCCACCGCATCATGTTTGATGGTTTTGGAGACAAAACAGCTGCCACGTGATTTAGGCATCGGGGTTTCGTTGGACAAGATGATGAGCACTACACACAAGCTTTTTCCACACTGAAGCCATTGGAGGACTCAGAAATTGCTGGAGTTGGAGATTTGATTGAAGCGTGGATAGTTCCTGTTTTTTGGTGAGTTCTTTGGAATTGATGACCTAGGACAAGCCAGTTATCAGGATAGTTGCAAACATCTTGGAGGTAAGATGATGTAAGATGTTTTTGCCCATGTAATTTACATGTTCATATCTGTCTTTATTGGACAAACATGACATGATCCATCTTGTGGATGGAAACAAGATTCACGGTTCGATCAGTATTGAGGAAAGTGGAGTCAACACGAAAATACTGCCGTCAATCACAGGAAAGGCCTTACCACAAATTTGACAGATTTCCCAGAAAACAACGCATCGGACTCCTGAGATAGAGATGAAATGATGAAAACTCTTGATTTTTGAGTTGCTAAATATATGGTTCACTTTGTTCACAACCTTTTAGTACTCCATATACTTATTCTCCCTTTCATCAGTGAACCTTGGCACAGATTTCCCATGCCATCCGCCATACCCCAATGTGAGGACTTTGGTGGTCGTTTGCCACACGTCACGCGACTGCCACAATCCGAAAAGCGTTTAAGGAAGCAGGAGCACCTTCAGGTGCCGTGCGGAAACGGTGAGGATAGCTGAGGTGTTGTGTCCAATGTTTCTGCATTTATGATTGAATGACCAGTGGTTTGAACACTATTTAGAAGAAATGGTGTGCATATGTCCATGATATATATATATACATGATGATCTGGGAGCATTATATTGACTTTGCTTGACATGCTTTAGCTCCTAGCATCCTAACGGTCTAACATGACAGTGTGTTGTTTCTTACATTCCTAAATCAAAAATCTTCAAAAATCATTACTCATGGCATCCATAAAATACATTGGAATACTTGGTATTATTACAAAACTTTCCAGTATACCTGCCTTTGCCAATGGGTGCATTTTTTCAGCATTTCCAGGACTTCCTCTACGAGCTCGTAGAGATGCCAGATTTGGCGTCAAGACCTCGGTTTTTGGTGGATTTTTGGGTGGCAAACGTTGCCTCTGAAAATAGAGTGTTTTTTGGGAAGATGAAAGGCTTTCTGGTTGGTGGTGGTGTCAAATATTTTTCTCATTTTCCTCCGATTAAATGGCGTTTCATGATCCAATTTGACGAGCTATTTTTTTCAAATAGGTTGGTGAAAAACCACCAACTAGATGAAATTATACTACCATCCCTGAAACTAGCAATTTGGCACCTTTTCAACTGGAAGATGATGAAATATTTCCTTTCCCTTTTTGGGGCCGGCCCGGCCTATTTTGGATGGAGGGGTTTTTTGGGGTCAAAAACTTTCAAGGCTGGCCAAGTCGCTCCATGTGGATGTGAACCTATGGCGTGAGGGAATCTCAGGAGATCAAGTTGGGGAGTTGATGCTCCAATGGGACCCTTCTGCAGGTCGTGGTTTTTGGGTTGTGGGTTCAAAACGGTACCTTCCAACACCGGACCAAAAAAAGGGTATTTGGAGCACGAAGGGATGATGAAACCTTAGCCCCAAATGGAATTTTGAGGTGCAGATATCAAATGTTCAAATGATGTTTCCGTTTCTTCTAAAGATTCTAACGTTCGAAGATGTGATGCCATTTATTGGATAGTGCATCCAGGAAAGCAACACGTGCATGACCTATAAGCCCAATCTTAGGATGACTTCAAGGTGGTATCGATGTCCATGAATGGCATGTTCTTCAATATATTGAAATCATTCAAACAGGCGCCTGCAACTTGCGGGAAAAAAGTTGAGGCAGACAACAAATCCAGCATTCAACTTTCCTGTTGAGGGGAAGTCAGGCTGGGTGGGAGCCCAGTTTTTGGAAGGTTTTGGCTGAGACAAGTTTCATCAGACGTCGGACGGATGGTGATCCGTGCTCCTGGCTGCCTTCATCCCTTTCTTGAAGAGAGCTATGGAAGATTACACATGAAAGCCAGAGCCGACCGTGTCAGGAAAACACTGTTTGGAGAGGAACCCAGCATCCTTTTGTCAAGATATCCCTGAGATGCTTCATCACTTGCAAGAAATGAACGTGGACATGTGTACACAGGTATAGGGTGATGATTTATGTTGTATTTGCAAGTGTACAATCCATGCATCCTTGTCTAGGAGCGAGTTTGGCCTGTCGGCAGAGAGATCGTCCAACAATTGCAAGGTGCCAGATTTTATGTGGCTTTCTGGAGGGTGAGGGCTTAAAGCCCAAAAGACTACACTCTCCTATCGGAAAATTTTGTGGACGCAAATCGGCACTCTCTGGAAGATTTTTGAGGGACAGATGTTGAATTGTTTGAGGCAGTCAAGCTTCAACAGACGACATATAGGGTGTAGTTCAGGGTATGGCGTGCTATCACATTGCTAAACATTCTTGTAGTATTGTTAATTGCCGTGTAGGATTGATGGATTGTATGTTTCCTCTTGAATCTTCAATTTTCACGTGAAAATTCACCTGTCTTTTTCAACTCAGAGCTGTTTCCCAGACTTTTCGAGGGTTATTCCCTGTCAGGCTTGAGCCTGAAATTGAATGCCGGAGAGCATTTGCTGCAGGAGATTTTGTTGAAAATTAGAAGGCAATGACAGGGCCTTGTAAAGTGATCTCGATCCAGTACTCCAGTCATGATGTATGTAGAGTGGTAGGGTGGAATATATTATGTCACTGCTTGGATATGCAGGGGGTTACAGGTTTTTTGCAGCTTGCGTTTTTGCAGTTTTGTGCCTGAAATACGTGTTTTTTTTTGGTGGAAGGTAAGGGCATAGCAACTGGCTCGCGAGTTTTTTGGTGTTATGAAGATCCCAGTATATTCAGAACAGACTCTAATGACATGCAATTCCAAGCTTCTCCGAATCTCAAGGTGTACTCAGCAGGAAACGGGAATTGACTTTAATTTGCCTTTCAATGTCAGGGCCGGAAAAGAAAACACCTCCAAGCCATACAGTATTTCATGGCTATATGTAGCTACAGGGAGCAGACTGGCAAACCCACAATTGGGAGAACATGATAGAACTGCTAGTCAGAAGTCCACGCACTTTCAACAATGAAAGAATTCCTGCACCTCCATACATATATATAATATATTGTATATAATATGTATATAATACATGAAGCCTTATGAACAATTGGCAAATTCTTGACATCAGCTGGTGCAGGATTTCTTCCATCAACCACCTAGGTCCATTTTGGCCATTTGCAATCAGGAGTTTAGCTGCGAGGTCCATGTCTTACGTCCAGGTGCTGCAAGCTTTGATGAAGATATTACATCGCGGGAAACGAACGAATGACAATGGAAAAGCACCAGGCTATGAAGATGTATCTCCTATTAAACATGGTGATTTTTTTCCGTTGTCATGTTAGTTTTCAGTGGAGTAATGGAAAAAAACAACCACCCCTTTTCAAGGTGCTGCAAGGAGAGCAAGCAAAAGTAGTGATCGAGTCTACGTTTTATCCAATTCCATGTCTCCCCTTGTTTCGGAAGCCAAATCATGCAATGGTTTCCACCAGTAACAGCATGGCAGGTGACGGGACGGCAGGTTTGTCCATTGAGAAAGCTGATAAGAACAAGACACAAGCAACTTGGTCGCAGTCTTGGGATGGTCGAGAGCTTTTTGAAAAAAATGGTTATCAAGGGTACAATTGATAGCTGTTTACTACTAGTAGCAAGTCTAAGATAGTTGACCACAGAAATATTGACTCGATTGGACACAGATCTTTCAGATTTAACGCAGCTCTTAGTGGTTCAGTATGATGTTTGCCCATTTTCACCAGCTGACATCCTAGGAACAAGCACGTTGGCGCGGTCGTGGAACAGGTGGACGAGGAACGGTCACCAAGATGTCAGAGATGTTCCGTTGGTTGGTGAACAATTATTCGCTGAAAACATCACCAATATGCGAATTGTTGATCACATTTGGATTGAACAATTTGGGGTAAATTATATCTATAATGTATGGAGATTAATTAAATCTGAACAGGAGAAGGACATGATGAACTTGTGTCACCTTCGTGAATCTTTTACGTTGTTGGGTGGAACGATTTAGCACAATATGCAGAACATATGTCTTTTTTCTAGACCCTCCAAGGGTGTCAAATTTCCGCCCCCAGGTCTGTTTTCTGGGTTTATGATCAAATTTCAGACTCTATCGGGGGGGTTCGTTGGAAACTGAAGATTTTCAGCTGATTTTTTGGTTCTTTCAGGCTGGCGATGGCTGGCGTAATAGAGATGTTACACTTAGGAGATCATTAAATGTGTAGCCATGAGTTTCATGAAAGATAATCAATCTATACCCAGATGCTCCATGTATCCATGATTTACCTACATGAAACGTGAAAAATGTCCACATGAAAAAGCGGAAATGTAGTAGCAAATATTTTCTCCAAAAAGGAGCATTTGGGATCACAAATTCAGACTTCTTTGTCCATTTTAATGTGTGTTGACTCTTGTTGAATGCAACAACAATGCTAAGGCGTCATCCTTCCAGAAAACCTCTCAAGGTCTTCAATATTCATGGGAATTTCCTCAAAGAGCTAGGAAGCTTTTGCAGTTTCAAGTCCATTTTTTTTAGATCCACAGAGTTATATCTTCTACTGAGGTGCATTTGGCCCACGGATCACTAAGTATCACTTATTTGGGGGGTGATCAAGCACTGCTTAAATGAATTCACAGTTTGATGGATTTCCCTTTAACAGTGCATTGTTTGGGTTGGTAATATCATGACCCCTGTAATTACACTGTCATCAGGCACTTGTGAAGCTTCACTTGATGTTGGCCTTAAGTCCCATTAACTCCGGGCCTGGACACCGCTTGGCATCAGGCGTCAGCAATCAGATCTACTTCGAAGTTGAAGTCAACGGTTGGCATACTTAGAACTGGGCCATCAAAAAGTATTATCGTTGAGGATATTTCTTTGTTTCTAAGAAGCACCCAAAATTGGCAATCATACATCATACATATGCAACGGATGATCTACAGATGTTTCAAGACATGGTTCCCAACAGATCATTCGGAAAACAAAAAAATCCTTCCACAACAACATTCATCTCGTCACATTGTCTCATGGATGATTGACAATACCGAGGTAAAGACGTGGTCTTTCTACGAGACATGTCCTATGATTTGGGACGTGTCAAGGTCTCTCTACAGCTCTTTGGATGTCATACATTGACCATGCCTGGGAGCCTGGTTTGGGTGGAGTTTTTTGTTTGTCCGGAAAATTTCAGGAAAATTCATTTGGGCCAATGGGAAAAAATGGGAATGAAGGCTTACTGAGCTTACTGACGGTGGCTAGGAATCTGCAATAAGTTGATTTAGAGTAAACGTCTATTCAATATTTAAGATACATGTTTATATTCTTGGCAGTTGAGGAAGTTGAGAGTTGCAAATCCTTCTTGCAATTGTAATACCCTTTGCACCCACTGCTAAGTCAGGCATCTTTTTTGAAACACTTGTCGAAAAGCAGAATGCTTTTCAGTTCCGGACCTTTCCACTTGCAGAGACATTCGATGCATCCGAGCATGCATGTAGTCCTCACATTGTACTACGTCGCATTATGTTGCGTCAAGTTTCAGTACATTTGATTGTATTTGCATAAAGTCATACTACATACATCTACATACATTTGACGCTTTGTACATGAACATTTTGCAAATCTATCCACGTCTGACCAAACTAAGATATTTGGATGCAACTGCCCCAATGGTTCTGTTTTAGATTGATGTGACCTCCCTGCATCTTCCTGTGCCATGGGTTGATGTGACTTTTTCTGAGCTCTTACATATCGTATTTGCTGCCCATCGCCCATCGCTGCCTTTGCCTATTAAAGAAGCCTCCTATTGCACCTTATATCTGTTGGTATTTCTGATGGCCCTTGTTGCCAAGGCGCAGTCGATGTCTCTTCGACACATCCGAGTTTCAACTGGTGGTCTCAAATCCACGCATGATTGCGCTGACCACACCCAAGGCGTGCCAATTGAGGGGCTGTTGTGGTTGTAGGAAAACACTTCAGTGGTGATGTTGTAAGGGCTGAATCATCCCTTATATGGTTTGGATTCAATTGGTAGGCAACTACATATGACAAGGGATTTAAAAGTGAATGCATCCAAGTATTTTAAGTATTTTGGCATGGTGGACAGGGGGCCTTTAAAATTCTGCTCAGGACATTAAAATATATCCAGGCAGCATTGATGTTTGTATGAGTTCTGTATGTTGATGTTAAGCAAAACTTCTTGAAATGCCTTCATGAACTTCTAAAGCAACCAAAGCCACACGACAGCTTTGATCAATTTTCAGTGTTGTTAAGGTTGATCTCCTTTGCATTGATATGACATAGTGCGGCCGACATGACTACTAGCATTGAAGTCAAAGCGCCCTGAAGGCGTTTGACCCTGAAGTCGTTCTACGCGCTGTCCATGTGGGCGCCAAGAGGCTGATGATGTTACTGAAATTAAGCAATTCAAGATTGAACCTTCAAGGAGCTAACATATCCCACCTCGGGAAAAGGAACATCATCTTGATTCAAACATGCTTTGAGAAAAAGGATATGTTAGTTCCCAGGAGGGTACGAAGGGGAAGAATTGAAGATATCATTGGATATTTGGCAGTTGTTCCTCATTGCGAAGACGCTTGTTGATGTTGTTGATGGAGGTCTAAAAGAATACATGTCTCACAATCCTTGGTACGCGCCATTCAGCTTTGAATCTTACGTAACACGAGTACACTCTAATAGATATATTATGTATACTGTATATATACATATCATATATATTATATACAGAATACATATATACATGCGCAAATGTACATATATGATAGAGGTATGAGTTTCTAAGCCTGTTACTCTTACTAGCACTCCTGAATACTGCAATCTACACAAAGGAGTTTGCAAATGGTTGTATACGGCTATCTATCATGGATACACCCTGGAAGATTAGCATGGAACCTGAGAATACACCGGCGGAGGAGGAAAATCATTAACAATCATTTTCAGGTTCTATGTTAATTCTCAGGGGTGTAGTCATAGCCCATGCTTCCAAAACTGCCAGGCATTCTGATTCTGTACGTCCTCCATTGAAAACTCAGCCACTTGGACTGTGGGGACTTGATGGCCGGATTTGCGACCCTAAGAAGTACCAACTACAGTAAATACCAATGGTTTTTTGGTGGGCTTTGGATAGTGCTTGGGGTTATGGTGGGTTTTGTTGGTCGTGTTGGGGTGGTTGTTTTGTTGAATGATTTTATTGAGCAATCCATGAGAAGATAACATCAAAGTGTTCCAAGGATTGTCCTTTCCATCTTCCATAACGCAACATTAGGACCCTGCTTTGAAGCAACATAACGAGAGTTGGTGATGTAACCAGCCACATAAATTAGGAGTTGGCAGATTTGGCCTCGTGTTATGTATTTTTTGGATATGGTGTGTAGGAATTCAGTGTACAAGCTATCGGAAAACAACATGGGAAACAACTGTCAATTGATGCTTGCAGTCTTGTTCCTTGAGACCCAGAACTAGAGCTCATAGCTGGGGACCAAGTTGTTTTCGTCACGCATGAAAACACCACGCCTGCAGGCACCAAGAGGCCTGCAAAGTGGCATTCTGGTGAGAGAATTGGAATGATTGGTGGATTCACCAAAATCTATATAATTTTGTTATTTATTATCTATTATTTTGTTATTTGATGGTCTTATTAATAGTCTCTTGAATCTCTTGAATTTGTCACATCCTGGATTTTTTTGGAAATTCATGAAATGGATCTTAAATTCACACATGAGTTCATGTACCAAAGGAGGAAGAGCTGAAAAGCCGTCTCCATTATGATGCACCTCCAAGGGTGAATTTACGTAAAATTTGACGCGCATCTAAATGGAGGTATGTTTGTCCCTGGAAGCCAATTTTCGGTTTGTGTCAGGGTCGATCAACTCCTTATTTGGGATGGTCATCCCACCTTTACTAGGGAATCCTTATTATAATGGGTATAAAAACCCCTACTATTGGGTTGATGACCATCCCATATTACATGGAAATGATGCACACATATTCAAGATATAGCTCTATGGTTCAACGGGAGTCGTTGGATGTGTTTTTTATATTTCTTTTTCGGCGACTCCCAATCTCCATTTCTCACCGCAGGATCAACAGCATGGCCATGTGGGAAGCCTCAGAGCTGTTTTTTAGGTCCATCCATGTGGTCCATGACATGCCAGATGAGAAGTTTCTCCCAAAAATGACATGGTCAGAAGTCTATGGGGATGTTCCAGGCCCGGATGTTTTTTTGTTTTGTTTTGATGGTTATATGGAAGCAAATGCCGAAACATTTGGAGAATGACTCCAACAAACTCGATGATGAAACGCACTTTGCAATGACTCCAAGAAATCAAGTGACTCCAAGGCATTTGCAATCACAGTTTTCGTAGGGTGAACTATGGTGGGTTGGCTCAAAAATCGAAAACACTATGGAAGGACTTTGGGACTCCCTTCATCTTCCATAGCTAGGAGTCCCATATGAAAACCGATCAGTTTTTTTCCTGTAAAAAAATATCATCAGCTAAACTATCTGGGGTTTCCCCCAACCTTAAGGCAGCAGAGGTGGAACGACTTGGTGGTAAAGAGGTCGGGGTCCACCAGACCTGGAGTTTTGTTGGATGACCTGAAGCTGAAGATGGGTTAAATCTGGGCAAATTAGAACAACCTCTCAGCCCTTTCGGTTGGTACCTTAAAAAAAATGGCTGGCCAATTGGAATCCGAGAATCACTCCCAATCCATCTCCCCAAAGATTCAGGTGAAGGAATTGATACCTAGATGGTGGTGGGTTTCAAATAAATTGTTTATTTTCATCCCGATCCCTGGGGAAGATGAACCCATTTTTGACTATGTCTTTTTCAAGTGGGTTGTTTCAACCACCAACTAGATACTAATTTGCCCAAATGTTGAAGTTCCAAGTGGTGGTGTCTTTTTAGTCTGACAGATTTCCAGGTTGAGCCATCCCTTCTTGAAAAAAGGGGCCCTGGCAATGGTAGGGGATGAAATCCTACCCAGTTGTATAGGAAATATTTCATAAACCATGAAATAAGGATCCCTATGAACCACCCCAAGGATTCAATGGAAAGTAAGGGACCCCGGGCTTTTTTTGTGAATTTGGTTGCTTCATACAGTACATACTGCATAGTGAGTCCGTAGATGGCTAGCCACACCACTCCAAAGTTGGGTGGAGGCCATGATCAATCGAGACTAATGGGAGTGGCGATCGCCATCTACTTTCCAGGTGGTATTACAAATACATGCACGGAAATTTAGGCAATTTGACATCGTTGGTCTTCATACATCAACAAAATTATGACCCAAAATCCATTTAAGACAAACATCAACAACCCAACATTTTCAAAAGATTTTACGAGTTGTACTCGTACACTTCCAAAATGTCCCCCAAAAAATCATCCCAAAACAAAAACCCATCTCTCCATATAAAACCCTGGATGGCGCCCTTATCCATCGCAATTGGCCATGGATGTCGGTCAAGGTGAGCATGGCCAAAAAAGTCATCCATGAGTTGATGCCCAAGTTTACGGAGAAGGCCGGCGACAAAAATTGGGGCTTAGCAAAAAATCAATATGGTGAAGATTGGCAGCAAACAAATGGCGGAAGTCTTTCGCCACTTGTTGGAAGTGGCGGAAGATATCAAAATTGATGTCGACCTTGTACAATTAGTTGAACAGTGGCTTGATGATATCCTACATTGATGACCTGTTCTCATAATTTGCATCCTCGTGTTTTCTTTGCTTTTTGGGAACTCTAGGCGGTGTCATTTGCATGTGGGCACAGATATGCAGATATACAGAATGATACAAACAAAAACAGTAATGATATTATCTGTACACATCAGTTGGGCCTTTTTTTATCTACAATCAGGCCTGCATTGGGCTTTGTAGCGAATTGCATAGCTCTCTTCCTTTGCCACCATCTGCACAGAACTGCTTTCCGTTGCAAGTCACGAAGTCACTACTTTCAGGACATGTAAAACCGATGCCGAAGCCGAAGCATGACAACATTCTTCTAGGTGGTGGTTTCAAACATTGTTTATTTTCACCCCGAAAATTGGGGAAGATTCCCATTTTGACTCATTTTGTTCAAAGGGGTTGGTTCAACCACCAACTAGTTTTGCGTAATGGCCTGGGAAAGGGCACGACTGCCTCTTACTGCATGCACAGGTGATTGATCTCATTGAGGACCTTGTGGGTGGGAGGTGAAAATAGCAACTTGGTGTGAGGAGTATCCAAAGCAATTGGCTACCTTTATGCCTATATACTGACGTGTGTACTTGTATATTATACGTCTTATATGTATAATATATACATGTACACGAAATTTGTGTATAGGTTTGCAAATTATGAATACATCCGGAAGATCCATTTAGCAAGGAAGGGTTGACAATGGTTCATACATGCACGAGACACTGTTAATCGATCCGGCCTCCAAAATACGATATCTTCCAAGTGCATCAAAAGTCGTGATTGTAAAAACGACTGGAGCTGTTCTTTGCAAAACAACACATGCGTGTGGAGATTTGGCACGTTTAGCCCCCCAAAGCACAACTAGATAACTTACCGATCAACAACCTGTCAGACAAGCCTCCTTGCCAGGAGGGTCTTACGTTGATGCATGAGCATTCTAGTTGAAGACCATGTTACTTGAACACATTTCACAACCTGTTTTAACCCTATTTCAAATGTGGGGATCTCAAAAGTGCCACATGCTACATGTTGAGGTTTGGAAAGGTCTCTAAAAAACAATAATTACTCAACACTTTCATGTTCCTGAAGAGATGCTCTTCCCCTGTCTCGTCGAAGGGGTGTCGACATTTTTCCCCCGCACGGCAACGAAAACGTCGTTGTCAGGATCGATGCTTCAAATTCGAACGTCAATCAAAGGGTCTCGATGAGCAGCTTTTGCAGGCCGGCAAAATCCTTGGCTCAATGGGTTTTCAGAAGATGGCAGTCGATGGTACCAACAGAATGTAAGACAGAAATCATCAAATGTGACTAGGAAACCTAGGGCTTTTAGGTTTTTTAGATTATTTGAAGAAAATTCTCCGGAAATTACATGTTGATTCAATCTTTTCTCCCGGGTTCGGAATCAGATGAAATCACGTCCAAGATGTACTGGTTTATCGAAAAATGGGGTCCCATGTGCAACACTCCAACTTTTCGTTGTTTTGTCACTTGGAGAATTACACGTCCCATTCACAACATATACCCTCTGCTGGAAACTAACATATAGTCATCCAAAGGATCCACTTTTGAGTCTCCCGTTTGGTGAAAAAATGGATTCGTTCCCGTTTGAGAGGGTATTTTTTTCTCAAGCGCTGGTTAAGGGTCAAGGGTCCCGCCTTTTGTAGGTGAATCCCTTTTTCGAGGTTTCAGGTTGCAGGATGGATCCTATCATGCCACTTTTTCATAAAGATCCTGTCAAGTCTGGGAGGCTTCATGTTCCAGCAAATTCTTTGGAAGTGTGCAGATAGGCATCATATATATATATGTATATATATATATAGATATTATATATACAATATATATATATCCCATAGGATAACCATAGAATCCATGTATGATATGTTTACCTACATTTACCCGTATACCATAAAAATCAACCAAATGTACGGAGATATACCATACATGGATGGTATGGGTGAACTTGTCAAACATGAACCACCCCCGAAACATGGATTGGATGGACGGGACTTGCATTGGTGTGTTGGACAGCAAATTGATGCGGATGTCACAGATATTCAATTACGCAGATGCCGCAAAAACATCGGTCAATGGTCAGATTTTTTTGTAGTCTAGAAGATTACAGTTGAATATGTTGAATTTCAATCCTCATCCTCATTGCATTACCAATTATTAGAGATTAGACTCCTCAATCTATGAGCCTTTGCCGAAGTTGACGAAATTCAATGTTCTACACAATGTTCTCAGTTTCCATTGGAGTCTGTTTCTACAATTTGCAATCTTCCATGCCGCATTTTTCTCAAATTGTGTAGCTACGAATTGGGATTTAACCTCTGCTGATTGAAGGCCACCAGAGAGCACGAACACGACTTCATCATTGCGATGCTGCGACAGTCTGTGTCCGGGGGCTCATGAAGCACAAGGCAGTCGATGAAAACAAAAGGATGTGAAGGTTGTGAATTTATTAGAGACAACATGTGCAACTTCTATGCACTGAAGCGGATTCAAGGATGAGCTTTGCAAATCTATTACATGCATAAGAATAAGATGGCATAAGTCATTCAACATGCATCAAAAAATTGCCTTTTGTCAATATTCAGTTTTCCCTTAGCTGAACTTGTGGTGCTTTTATTTTAAAGACTTGGACCTAAACTTGAGGTCCTTTGTGATGCTGGATGTTTTCTTGGACAAGTTGGAAGTGGATAATGCTGACATGCTCTACGTGCAACATCCCTCCATGGTGGAAGTTTCTTGACCCCTATGGCTGGCGAGCTGCAGCCGTACTAAGCGCTTAGACCTCCGAGGTCTTTTTGCCAAAAATCACCATGAGCAATGAAAAAAGGGCCCCAAACGGTGGTTGTTTCGGGGATTAATTTGTTAGGGGATGTTATACATAACACAGTTATGTGGGGATTTCCTAACATACCATGAAATAAGGATCCCGTTTTTTTAACAACCAGGATGACTCATGGAAAGTAGGGGACTAAGGCCGGACTTTTTTTCAACGCTCACATGGCAGGGAGGAGCCTTAGATCTTGGGATAGAGGTGAGAGAGATCAGATGTTAGACCATTAGTCTAGAAGTGTCCAGGATATCCCCGGGCATTCCTTCTACCCAGATTCGATTTAAGTAAGCCATGATGTTTATCACAAAATATCACAGTAGATTTTTGTTCCTTCTATGATTTTCTAGATTGATTTGCTTAGTCATGGATAGTCAGGATATTTTTGGTTGAGATGATGAATCTTCCCAGGGTCTAAAATTTGAGCAAAAAAAATCACCAAAAGCAGACCCTGGGGGACAACATTTGCCTTTTTCGGGAGGATCTAGGTACGTTTTGCTGATGTTTTTTGTTTCAAACGAACTCCGGCTTGAGGTTTTCGAAGCTATCCAAGAGGATTCCATCGACCATGACGAGCTTGATGATGTGCCAAGGAAAGTCAACATGGTGGAAAATTGGAAAAGTACGAAAGTGAAGTCAATACAATATTTTTTCTTGTAAATGTAGGTAAATATACCATACATGGATCCTATGGGATAATGATTCAGTTTCTTTCCAAGTGTTTCTTCCAATTCTATTATTTTTTTTAATCTTGAAAGCACTGTATTTCTTGATGGTTGGATGGAACCCTTGTAAAAGAGAAAGTTTCATAGAGTTGGCAAAAAGCTGCTCTTTCCTATGTAGTGGTTGGAAGATTCACGCCCTGGAGAAGCATTGGATTGTTGAAATACTCTGATGCAGCGTGTCACAATTAGGGAGTTCTTATTAATTTAAGATATGTACAGGTTCATATTTAATATAACATACATATATATATATACACACGTATATTGCATGGGAAGATCAAGTCAAAATAGACTCCTACTGTGCCTATGCCGAAACAAACATTTTGTGGTTCCAGGCCAAATATCTTGCACCTTCGCACAAGTCGTTCCCTCCATCAATCCCAACTTCATCGTATCTTCCATCAATCACTGTTTACCATCCGGTGAACTAACATAGCAATGGAAATCCACCTCTTCCAATAGGAAGTACATCTACAAATGGTGGGTTTTCCATTGCTATGTTAGTTTTCCGGAGGGTAGCTGGGTGCCTGGCAGGATCTTGAAGCGTCGTATCGATGATGGTGGTGACTCAGAGGATGGTGTACTGGTCTCCCAGTTGGGGAGGGTTGATGATTGATAATGGTGTCACTGGATTCAGCAACCTTTTAAACTTAACATTGTCAGGCAAACAAAACAAGACTGTACACCACTGGATTTCCAAGAGATCAATGACATCACTGCAACTACTCTTTCTCCAACAATCATGGTTTCAGGGAACATGACCCCCTTTGACACATGTTCCGCTGAAAACATGCTATGTTAGAGGGAAGGTCATACTCCAGGATTTCACCAGCCAACAGCATCTCGAGTTGAATGGACCTATGGATTTACACCGATACACAGTGGTATTGGCAGGTAAGCAGGTATGTACCAAGAATGAAATCATGGTATCTTTTCAACTGCATTTTACGACAACGGTTTTGCCCAAATCCGGAGAAATCGTACCTGATATGTGTCATGTTTGTGAACTGTGGCCTTCCAGAGTTTGAAACACGAGATTCATCCTGTGTCAAATCTTGTCAAACGCGGAGAAACGAGAGGCTGAAACGAGGAAGAGGTCCTGGGCATCCATCCTTTGAGCACGGAATAAGTAGAAGGCAGCGCAAATGTTGGAATGAATTTTACTATACTTGTTTTTTTTTAATTTTCGTTAGTCGAACAAAGATTGTAACTAGATTTGGATGTGAAATTGTTTGAACATGTAAGATGTGGATATACATTTCCAAAGAGGATATTTCAGCGAACATGCATAATGGTTGTTTACCCATTTCGGATTATTACTGATACTTGTGGCGATCGGACCATCAACCGGCCCCTAAGGTCCGAGAATTATTACCCATGGAGGTGCGTCATCTCAGCGCGAAACCCGTTTCAGCGGGTTGGGAAGTATAGCAATTAATATGATACCCCCCCGAAGATTCACATGTCACCTGAAAAGCCCATAGGATCCATGTATGGTATATTTACCTACATTCACCACAAAAATCAACCAAATGTAGGTATACATACCATACATGGATCCTATGGGAAGGGACCTTTTCAAAAGGAAAACCATCATTTCCTTCCAACCAGCAACTTTCAGGGGGATATGTTGGTTTTTCAGGGGTGTAATTAAGTGAATCTTTGGATTGGTCTATCATGGTTTATCCAAACAGAAGCACAGTTTGGTATATGATTTTGGAATCCAGGCTGACACTTGGAGTCGCAGAGTTGAATTTATCCAGTTGTGTCTTTACTCAATCTATAATGTCCATAATCTAAACTCTAGGAATTAGATTATCGCACAAACTGGTACCTATATAGCATTTAGTTGATACAAAGCAACTATAGGTACCTATCCAAGTTGCTTTATACATTTTTCTGATTATCCAGTTTTGTCTAGCAACTTATTGTCACTAGCAAAACTCCTCTAGATCCATGGCTTCAGACTTCCGTGATGAAACTCATGATAAGGAAGCAAGAAGCAATCTCTTGCCGTTGGAAAAGCAACGATACATTTTATCCAGTATCCCATCTTCAGAATGTTTGAAACATCAACAGTAGGCTAGTAGGCTAGTTTTTTAAACATGTGTGCGCAGATGGTTTAAAGATATTTCAGATGTAAATTTCATAACACCCCGGAAACCTAACATGACTGACTGGCTGGAAAATCCCCATTTTCAATAGGAAATACATCTTCATTCATGGTGGATTTTCCATTGTCATGTTAGTTTTGGAGGGTGGTAAATTTGGCATCAAGATGCACTCAGAAACCTACGTGACTCGTGACCGCCATGTTCCAAATCCCCTAAGGATCGGCAATTCTTGGTGCAAACTTGGATCATGCTAGGGGACCGAGAGCTTTGGAGATCTTGGAAGAAACTTTCAAAGAAAAAACAGGCGATTCTTTGCGTCAGCTTGGTGAGTTATTTTTGTTAATACTTGTAGTATCTTTTGGTGTTTCAATATGTATTGCATAGACAGCATTGTTATTATTGTCTTTCTTTTTGTGTTTCTTTATTAGGGTGTAAGGATGTTTGCTCTCTCCTTCTTACAACTGAGGCGCCTGTGTCACGCAATCCGGACGGTAGCTTTCCTTGGCATTCAAAAGATGGATATCCTAAGCGCAACCGATGGTCAGGGTCTCAGGGTGTTTTAATGGTCGGGGGGGTGTTTGATTTTGGGAGTCAATATTACCCATAGGATCCATGTATGATATATTATTATATATTCATATATATATATACCTGCATTTGGTTGATTTTCATGGTAAGTGTAGGTAAATATACCAATCCCATGGATCCTATGGGTTAGGCAGCCGTGGATTTCCGAGGATATCATGACACGCATTCGGATCATGCACATGTCCAGCCAGTTCAGACCCTGGCCACTCCAACTGTAGGTGTAGAAGATGACCAGGCCCGGGGAAACTGTGGGTGAGGTGTTTGTAAATCACTCTCATGTATTTTGTTCAGAAACGTAAACATGGATAAAGATGGTTTATCATGAATTATCAACATGATAACTGTGTATATATACAGTAGTTGTTATTGGTGACGATTGACAATGCTGATCATTATCATTATGAGACTTAGTACTGAATTACAATTAGATGTGAATTGTGCAAAGTTTCATTGTTTGAAAAAATAACACTGAAAAATAACATCCGTCCTCACTCTTATCATCGACAAGATTTTCAAAAATGTCAAGATCAACAACCCATAGGATCCATGGGACTGGTATATTTACCTACATTTACCATAAAAATCAACCAAATGTAGGTATATATACCATACATGGATCCTATGGGCAATGAAAAAACGAACCCACTGATCCTCCCGATCGAAAACGTCCTCAGGATCAGAAGACGGAAGACCTCGGATTAAACGAGGGAGGCTCTGCAGCCTTGGCACTCAGTGGTGTGGTAAGCACTTAGGCATTTAAAGCCTGGTTGATGTTGGTTTATTTTGGAAAAAAGGGAAAAACATCTCTTGAATTTCTGGGATGTATTATACTATTATACGCTGCTGTTTGCTTCATCTCTCAGATAGATATATATATATATACACATATTGTAGATGAATGCATTATGATGTACGTATACATATGATTAAATATATGTTTTACATATATCTTATATATATATATGTATTCATGGTTATGATATCATCTCTTCTGCTTCAAGTTGCTTCCCTTTGCCAACCGAGGAGCTCACTCTATGGTCAAGCTGCAGAGCTGTGTTGAACATTCTGCAGGACGATTGAACTGAAGGGAAGTTTACCCTCCCTGAAACTATAGGAATGGGAGTTTCCAATAGAAACGGGTAGTGTCAATCTACATAGCCCCCCACAAAAAATGGTGGTCTTTCAATAGGAATCTCCTTTTCCAGGGGTCGATTCTCAAGGGTAAGCGGGAAGTTTAATCCTTACTCAGATGCTCCTTTTTGGATGGGAATATTTACCAAGCCACCATTTCCTCTTAAATGTGGCCATTTTCACCTTTTCATGTAGATAAATCATCCATGCATGGAGCATCTGGGCAATTGCTAAATTATGGGTCTCCGACTCGCTCATCATTTGTGTGTGTGTTCTTTTAAGGTACCGCTCATGTTTCGGTGCTTTTCCGCTGCTCTGGCAGTTGCAAGGAAAGATAATTGACAGGTGTGCAATTCAAAGCATTGTATGGACCATATATACATATATTATATATATATATGTATATATTTATAATCATAAACATATTTGAACTTTGTAAGCAGGTGCTGTCACACATACATGTGTGGTTCACGTCCACACAGTACAAAGATTTCAAGCAATTGAAAGTCACCAGGCTTAAATATTCTGATACTAGTTCAATTTGCCACAAGATTTTACTAAGACATCAGAATGCCTTCAAGGTTTGCTTGGCAAATCATGTGATGAAAGTTGTCTTCAATTTTGCTGAAGATCAGGAACTTCTAAGCCGAAGTGAAGAGATTGAAGAGCTTTGGGCCAGATCTGTAGCATCAAGCTGGGCATCCCAGAAAGCAGCAAGCTGGATCCTGATGCTTGGATGGTTGGAGAATTCTTTTTAAAGCTAACATGCATTTGTGAAACATGGAACAGGAAGACAGAGGAATGCATTGTGGGTTTTAACATTTAACCCTTAGCTAAGACACATTACTCTGAGATTTCAAAGGCTTTCACATCATCATAAGGTCCTCAGTGCATTGTGAACAACTCCAACGGAAAGTTGAATTTGACCTTCCTCACCGAAAAGGCCCGGGGATCTCCAGTGTTTTTTTTTGGGATCTTATGGGAGCTGTTGAAACATGTCCGGAGATTCACCTGGTCTCTGGGTGAGTGAAATCATCTCCAAAATGTCAAGCTGCGAGTGGCAGGTCCAATTTTAACATCTTTTGGAACGGTGGAACACTGGACAAGAATTATCCAACTTGCGGTTCCAAGACATTCGACATTGGCTCAACATCCTTGACCCCCAGGCTACATTCTTTTGTCCTTTCAGCTATCGTCAGAGTGTCATGACGCCTCAGCTACGAGTTTGCCATGGGGTCGTATGATTTGATGTGGTGTGTTGTTGATTGACTAAGAAGATTTTAAGCATGGACAAGTTGCAAACCAAAATCTCCGATTTGTTGAGGTCATGTTGCGTGGGATTTCTCTCCAATGACAACAGAAATCATATGTTGTTGACTTCCAACATCGAGTTAAAACCATCATACTGGTTTGAACACCTAAGCAACTAGAGGTCATAGAATGGCAGGTCATGCGCAGTCACAATTGATTTAGACTTTGATTACTGTTTATGGAAAGAAATCCTGAACTTGTAACCAGTCAATGAATTTAATGAAGAACATGTCAAACAAAGGAGTTATGAATATGTACCTATGATGCCATTGTTTCATAAGTGCCAAGGTCCAAACTCCTTATATTGGGGATGGTCATCCCACCTTTAATAGGGATTTCTAATAATGGGCCCGGTATATAAACCCGGTATATAAACCCCTTACTTTTCAGGTTGATGACCATCCCCTTATTATATTGGAAATGATGGGAGTTGATCGACCCTGGCACATATGAACAGACACCAGATTTCCAGATATTTCAAGCATCCCAAGTCGTCGTATTTGATTTTTTTCAACACCGGCATATACCATTGGACCAAGGCCAATGTAGCATCAGGTGCTTCTACAGTCTCCAAATTGAAAAATTTCTTCGATGAGGTCGGGGTTGGGTCGGGTCCTGGGTGAGTTGGGAGGGTCTGATATGTTTTTGGGGAAAAAAGCAAGGATGATCATGAACAAAAAAGATGGATGAAGTGTGAAAAATTACAATAGTAATTAATAATATTGTCATAATAGTTCAGTGTATGTGATATGATATTGGATTGATACATCGTGATGATTACAAATAAGTACAAATAAAGGGCAGTTGTTCATCAGGGGTGATGTACTGTAACTCGTCGTGGTCGCTTTAAAAAAAACCGCGACAGGCGCAAGTACCTGAAGTCGATCCTTTGATGTTGGTGTCCATCCTGTTGTATCATCCTCAGGCCATGCATTCGGGGTGGTTTTTGTTTGAAGGGGAAGCCGTTGGAAGGTTGGGAGTTCTGCCCCTTTAAAACGTCGTTTTTGTCCGTATCAGTGGTAAAGGATTTACCTTTCGTTAGGGGTTTCCTACTAACCTTTTTTTTGGGACTGTTACAAGTTGGGGGCAGTATTGAATGTATCAGCATGGATTCAAAGTTTGATGATCCGACCAACTGATTGGCCAACTGGGAGGGACATCCAACCGCCACTTTTTCATCGAAAAGAACTCAAAGGTGAAAGAAGATTGATGGCAACTCAGGAATCGAAATTTGAGCCAATACGTGGCTTGTGCTACTTAAGTCTAATTAACATGATTCTTGTTGAACACAACTTGGAAAGTTGTTTAGATATGAACTCCCTGATAGTTTGAAACAAATCAAAAGACTTGTGTGTAGTATGTTTTTCAACGACTCCACATATGCCATTTAAAAAAATGAACGAAAAATATACGTATCGGTTTGTGATTTGAGGGAGGCACCTACCAGACGCAAAATGAGCCTTGGAAGAAAAAACCCGGGGTCAATTATAATTGCTGGTTGTTTAATAGGGATCCTTATGGATTTATGATGGTTTCTGAAATAATCCCCACATAGCTGGGTAGGATTTTATCCCTTATATATATAGAGATATACACTAAACAACCAGTGGCCCTTTTTTCATGGCTCAAATTGTATCTTCACTCTCGGTGATGTTTGTTGATTCCACCTTGGGCGAAAAAAATCTAAGCTGAATTGGTACCTTCCGTTTTGCATGTGAAGTTTTTGAACCCCCAAGTTGGATTCAGATAGAATACATATTACAATTGCATAGCTTACATTATGGTGTCAATTACATATACGTATACATGTCCAAATAACATATATATATATATATACATTTGTACCTGTGCATCTTGCACATCATGGCCCAGCCATTTTCAGTACCTTAAGTCCTTTTTTGGTCCATGGATTTTCACCCATCTCAGATGGTCACCGGCACGGCCAGGCCTTGATGCGTTTGGAAGCTTTCAAGTTGGGTTGTCGCATCCTTCGTGATCCCAACGTGGCGCTTCAGGAGGTGGGGTTGGAACGTCATGGATGGTTTTGACCCCTTGAAAACTAAAAGTTTTTGATTCCCCAAAAAATGTGGGTTTGGTCATTTTGAGGGATTGAAAGGGAAGATGGTTTGGTCATTTTGAGGGTTGGTTCACATACAACCCTGTTGCTTTGGAAGATGATTGTTTTTTCATTTGTTTGCTGGGTTTTTGTGTTGTCATTTTGAGGTTCCAGTCGTTACTTTTCAGGGCTGTATGGCGAGATGGTTTTTATTTGTTTTTTTTGCCGATCTCTTCATGAATGGAGTGTCAATGTCTGCATGCGCATGAAGTCATGCCATACTATGGACTGGCCAACATGAGCTGAAATGTGTTGATGCCTGTGGCAGGCATACAAAACTCACACCAGTGCAGAAATGCACCTGCAGAAGGCCCCTGAAACACCGAAGCAACAATGAGTGATGATATTTTGATGCCTTGCTTGATGCTGAAAGGCTGCAATAATGAGAATATAAAGCTTCTGTGAATGAATCGTGTTATGGAAAGGTTTTACAGAAGAACACAACAACGCTGAGATGCAAGCATTGCCAAAGTTTTGTGAGTCCAGTGATCAATGCACAAACAAGCACTGACATGTGAACTATGTAAACACAAGGCAAAGCAAGATATAAGTACATTTTACATCATTGGCTCTCAAATGGTGTTTCAATTTCTGTGTTTCTTGACTTTTTTAGCGCCTTTCGAATTTTTCGCCGAAACTACAAAAAAACGCTCCAGTTTGGCGAACAGCAAAATCCAAGGATTCCCATGACGTTCATAGCCGCTATTGCCGCGTATCCGTTGCTCAGGCCATCGGATTTCAGTTTTGTGTCTTTGAGGACTTGTACAAACGTCAGGGAGCCTCAGCACGCCCGTCATTTCTTGTGAGCGGCGGTTTCCGCCACTTCCTCAAGGAAACAGAGATACCATCAATACTGAAGATAGGTACACTAATACATTATCCAGACATCCATACTAAACACTGGGACACACACAGAAATTCACAAACTGCAAATCTGTCACATCAACATGGATTTTGCAACAATTCTAGAGATGGTCCTTTTTTTTTCAGAATTTTCAGCCATTTTTTTCCCGTCAAACTACCCTTTGGCTACCCCAAATTGGTGACCTCCACACACTCCGCCCAACAGGTGACACCTACACGGAGAATCACATTGATATGATGGCTGGAATGTCCAATTCTAAAGGATCTTGACGTCACTGTTTCACTGTTTTCAGAGAAGCTGTTTCATTTGGATCACTTTATTTTTCAGGATATAATGATATGTCTTGAAATTTTGTTGTCTCCTTGTAGTACCTAAACAACTTGAAGGAATTGTTGAGCCCTAAGGTTGAAACTTATCCAGCAGCTTTGTTCTGAGCTTAGGTTTGGTTGCATTTGGCTCCTGGATTTGACAAAACGATCTCTGGACATTGCTTTTTTTTGGCCAGAATGGATTATTGAAGGTACCAATGGGGCTAAAATCATATTGTTTGATACTGTTGCTTACTAAAAGAAATTATACTCTGAAGGTCAATGCATACATGTTTGACATGTTGGATCTTACCTGCAACATCCAAGTACCTCTCCAAATACATCTAAATTTCCCTTTTTTTGTTCACCATTTTCCAACTGAGTATGGTAAGCGCCTAGCTGTGTTTTGCAACGCACGTTAAAGGGTTACAAGTTGTTGAGGTGAAGGCCATTTGCAACCGCTGCAAGAATTCTTGGGCGCGGACTACACCGTGGAGGCCCACCCGATTCTGATCAAAGTCTGATATCAGAATGGGAGGGAGAAGCCACAGTTGATGGTAAAGGGAGCTGAATGGAAAAGTTTTGAAAAAACAACAGGAAGACAGTGGTCTAACATGCAAGCCGAGATATGTTTTGATATTCTTTTCGATGTGAGTTTCGGTTTGTTGTATCTGAGGAAGTGGACATTTTCTCGGCCACCACTCTTCCTGGCGCTGACGATGATGATGAGCACAAGGTGGAGGGACGACGGAAAGATCAAGAAGCAGAGCAAAAGAATGAACAGTGCAGAACTTAGGGCCTAGGGTTCAAGACAAATCTGATCCAATCTGTGAATTTGGGGTGAGTTTATGTATTTTTTGGCAGCCAAAAAATGGGATGTGGGTGGTGATAGCATCACCTGAGTACATGGTGAATGTTATATGGTACACTCGCAGCATCCTTGTTGAGATTGCGGATTTGAAGGGATTTTGTGGGTTGAAGAAGTGTTGCGCTTCATTTCTATTCAATATAGTAAAGGATATTATAAGATGCTGGGTAGTATGAAAAAAGTGATATTATGAGCCTGCCCCACCCAAATAGCTTTTGCCCATCATCGGATATATTGATTATCAATGATTATCATACATAATTATTAGATATTATCAAAGTGTCTGGGCACCCAAAAGGCTGAAAACCCAAAGGTGATATCATATATACGTACCTGGAACCCAAATGACCTCTATTTTTGAAGGTCAACCCCCCAAAACAAGGTCTTTTCCAGTCAAAACAAGGGTCATTTGGGTTCCAGGTATTAATATTCGGTGGTCAATGTCAAATTGTGACGCAACGTCACTGATGAATTTCCTGAGGCCAACGAACATCGTACAGTGGACCACGCAGATGTCAGGATCTGAGATGACCGAAAAGTACGAAGGGTTTTGTCAAATGAGATTGTCCATACCAACGTGGGGCCTTATATCATTTCTTGGAATGTTTGCTTTAGCTTCCTGTTTTCACCATGTGAGATTGATATGAATCAATGTGTTGATTGAGTTCTTTGAGTGTTTTTTTTGGATACTAGTATCTATATTCTATGTATATATATATATATATACAGAGCTTTGTACACGCCGTTTTGGGAATCCGTCGTTCCACACGTGATATTCCAATATCTTTTTGGCGACGACGTCGCCGCCCTTCACAAATGGAGAGAATCCAAGGATTCACATGATCCTTGAGAGTATGCAGGAGGCGAAGCTGCAACATTTTCAGCCTGCAAAATTGCTTCTATTGACCCAAACATTTGAAAAGTTAGATTCGACAGACATATATGGATGTTTCCGAAAATAGGGGTACCCCAAAATGGATGGTTTATAATGGAAAACCTTATTAAAATGGATGTTTTGGGGGTACTACTATTTTCGGAACCACCTATATACATATATATATATATCCTCCCTGAAACTAACATTTTAGCACCTGAAAATAGATGGTTGACTAAAACGATCGTTTCCTTTTGGAAAACGGCTTCCTGGCAGGTGAAATGTTAGTTTCAGGGAGGGTAAACTGGATGAATCTGTTACTCATCTCAAAGGACCAATATCCATGGTGTTTTTTTTGAAATACTCAGAATGACGTGACTTCACTTCAGGGTGAGAAAACATGTGAGCAACCCCAAAAAACATCGGAAAGAAGAGGGAACACATAGGTGTTCTGAAACATAGGGTCCACAAGAAAGAACGATATGTAAGTATGTACAAAAATATATATATATATACATAGATTATTTTATAGTATTTGAAAATATATAATATATATATTATATCCGTGGTGGTATATACCTATCAGGGTTTCAGAACGAAACCCAGAACGATACCAAAACAATACCCGTTTGTGGTGCAAAACATTATTTCGCACCTTATTTGCAAAATCCTTTCGGAAATGGAGATGGTGACAATGCACCTTAGGAAATTTTACATTATTTCGCATCGCTTACTGTTTTATTTTTTTCCAACTATATGGTTGTCGATTCAGGCGCAGGTTCCGATCTCCAAAAACTCACGACGACTGCAGGTGACATTGAACGGTCGAGAAAAGCAATATGTGAATACCTCAGCTGCAGGATTTCCAGGGTTTTATGCAAAAATTCCTGCGGTGTAAAGGTGAAGAATCATGCAACAATCCCCCGCTAATTTTTGATGGAATCTGGGATGGTTTATGGTTTATTGGTTTCTATAAGGTATCTCTTCTCCGAGTCTATTTTGGGCCTGTATGTTTCAATCAAACTTGTTGCTATTCCGAAAGCAGTTGTGATTGCTGCTTGGTACAAGATGTTCAACACAAATAATTGCAAGAAACACGGGCGGATAAAGGTGGTATTTATTTTATGTATCATCGACACACCATGCAACATTGGAAGGTTCATATAAGCCTGTACGAGTCATATCATACACGATTGTGTCATATGTTAAACTTTATCTCACATAGTTGAATATGTTTTGTTGGTCTATGGAATCCATGAGATTTCAAGGGTACATGTTAGGGATGCAAATTCTCGGATGGTGTTCTGGTGCGATGGATCCCTGATATGATCCAGTGTGTTGCTATGTTTCTTAAAAAGGAAGTTGATAGTGTTTGCCTTTGTTTTTTGAAATACATAGACATGTTATAAATAGTCTCCTTGCATATTTGTTTCATGTTGTATCTGTTTCACCAGGTAAATCATCTATAAAAAAAGATGAATCTCATATCGTTGACGTCTTTAGATATACATGTGGTCCGAACGCTGTGAGGTTTTGGTACAGCAACTCTTCGACACAGCTGCTGAGTTAGTTCAAGGTTCGGAATGGGAAAACATCATCGTGGGGGTCGTGAAACCTGGGGATATTTAGATGCAAAACCCCATAGGATCCATGGGCTGGTATAGTTACCTACATTTAACATAAAAATCAACCAAATGCTGGTGTATATATATATATATCATACATGGATCCTATGGGTATTAGGCAAGGTATTTTTGTTGAGCAATATGTAGGGCAAAATAGAAAATACGCAAGACTATGAATGGGCAGATGCTTTGGGGTAAACAAGTACTACTACAGCAGTTTTGTAAGGACTATGAAAGGATTGTAACAATCATTAATCAACGGGATTTGAACACTGCTTTGAACAACGGTAGTCACTGCTTGTTTTTGGCAACTGAAATGTTGCGAAACCCAACACCGATCAAATACTGTATCAAGTTAATGACGATGACGATGACGATGACGATGACGATGACGATGATGACGATGATGATGATGATGATGATGATGATGATGATGATGATGATGATGATGATGGACAAGATCCCTCCAACCAGCTGGGCTGTCTACAAGACTGGTAATTAGTGATGACTAGTGTTGTATTTGGAAGAGTCCTCATGCAGATAAGATCTTAGTGCAAGTGTCCTGTGGATTTGCAGGCATGCTCTCGCACCCTGTTGTACATGATGAATTCTTGACATCAATTGTCATCTCGCAACCAAATGGGATTTCAGTGGCACGTCACACGTCATGGGTATCGATGGGTCATCTACCATGAATTCTCCAATTTTTTGCAGCCAAACTTCCCTTTTCAGTGATCTCCGGGGAGCTGAGGTCCCAGCATGGAAAATCAACGAACGTTGTTGGAAAACGGCATCTGCCATGGCCTCAGTTCTCACCGATTTGTTAACTTTCACCTGTGCTTCATTCAGTTTATGGTTTTGGCAACTATTTTAAGCTGTGGTTGGTTAGACTGTGGCTGTTTCAAAGCAGTTTGTGAGTTTTTTTTAATATTTTTGTGTTCCCGCCCCATCTCTTCAATTTCACAAAAAAAAAACGTGGATTCTTCGTTAGTTTTGCTATGTTTTGCTCTGATCGTTTTTCTGGGGATTGGGTGGGCATGTACTTGTCGACTGGTTACGCTTCCCTTTTTCCTCAAATGTTCATTCCGCTTCAAGGGTCGAAGATAAATGTATTTGTTGCATTGCTTGAACATTTCCTCACCATGCAGGGTCCACATGTGGTCTTGCAAGGATTTGTTGCAAAGGTTTCATTGTGTCGACTTGTACCCATTTTGGTGTTTTGCTTTCAGGGACTGAAAATCCTCGCTGATCCCTTTCCTCTTGGCCAAATCATGATATCTTGAAGTGGTGCGTCCGCTGGTGGTGTATCTTTCGTGTTTCAGGGAGGTCATGTACATCACGTTGCTCAAGTGTTTTCCCCTTGGGAAGTCACTCGTTTTATCAGAACCAGTGATGTCAAATTGATGTCGACCGGACAGCGGTAGTAATTACCGAGATTGCAAGCTCTGACATCAATATGAATCTTGAAGACATCAGACTCCTGAGATGAATAGGCTCCTGTGATACAACAAGTACATTGACTACATTGACATTCAACATTCCCTTGGTTTTTGCCATCAAATGTGGCATGTGTCCATGAATAGCCCAGTTTCAAAGCCCATGACCCTTGATGACTTGGCCCTGTGGCCGTTTCCGGTGTTGTCAGCTGTCCTTGGTGTGCCTCGGCAAAGCCGACGGGAACTTCAAGTTGTTTTTCTTTGGTCTTTTTAAGGGGTAAAGATAGGAAATGGGAATCAGAAATACACCCCCTAAAACTAGCATGGAAACCAAAAATTCGTGGTTTGTAGATGTTTATTTATCCTGTTCCAAGGGGGTATTTTCAGGTTACATGTTAGTTTTCGGGGGGTGTATGAAGTATTTTGAACATGAAACCTTGGTAGTCTTGAATTGTATCCAGCCTGAAATTCGGTATGAATCCAAGATAGTGCTCTCCAACCCGAAATGAATGGTTTGTACATGTGGACCATCGTGGACCCACTAAGGGCCAACTCTAACCGAAGATAACATCCACCAACAAGTCAGCTCAAGTCACCCATAAACTCATTGAAGATGTATCCTTTTGAGAACGGAGCCCTAAGATTGTCCTTTGTCAACTCAACTCCCTCAAAGTTTGCAGTTTGAGTTGTTTGAGTCTGAAGGGGTTGAACGGTTGAATGTGAGGCTAGTCTTGCTGGCATTGGCATCTACTGATTTTGGACTTTTTAGGCAGATTTTGAACTCGGTGCAAAACGATGCTCTGGCAACAGAGAGGGACATGGCGACGCGCTCGCAGAAGACACCGGGCATGTATGGTGCATGTGATGTTTTACGCTTCTCACAGAAGCGGGGACACGGAAGGATCTCAATGCCCATCTTAGTCAATTATAGTTAACCATTGCACAGGTTCAAAAGGTTCAATAAGGGGATGATGATATAAAGATACAAAGGCGGCATATCAAACTGGGAAATAACGAGTTGAAGATGCAAGTTGTCACAGCCGATTGCTGAGCGGCTGGTACAGAAGCCACCGACCTGTTCAGCCCAGAGTTTCACCCAAACGCGGTACTTTCAAACACTTAGTGGAGTGGCAAAAACTCATGGAAGTGGTGATTGATTTGACGGATGGCTTTGTGCACGCAAGCACCGTTGTTGTTTTGACTTTTGCCAGTGTGAAATGACAAGAGGGAAAATCGTTTTAGATGGAAAATCGAAGGAAAATCTGGAGAAAACATGTTATGCATCACTATGTTCTTGTAACCATTTCAACTCAGCTTAAAGGTATCCATGTTCAATCCATTGACCTAGACCCTCCCAGGGTATCAAATTTCGGCCTTTAGGTCTGTTTTCGGTGGATTTCAGGGCTCACAATTTCAGACCCAAGGAGGATTCAGGTATACGATGTATCCATTTATCATCCATCATTCCATCATTCCATTTTTCGCCATGTTTTGTTTGTTCTTTAACTGAGGAGTGCAGGAGAGTCCACAGATGGTGCTGGTGAAGTAACGACTTTATCAACGACATCTTTGCTGTCAACCGTGTTGACCACGATATCGCCAATGGATCCCTTTAAGGTTTGTGGAACAGGGGGTATATGGAGGTAATGCATGCTAAATGGCCTGTGGGATCTATGTACTCTTGTCCAAAATACTTTAAATCGAAAACTAATTTTGAAAACAAGAGGAAGTTGCATGGAGCAATTGAGAAAGACTGATGTTTCCGTGTATCTATTGATATTTAGATATATATATATATATGTATATGATATACTATCTGATTTATTATATAAGTGTATAAGTATAAGTGTGAGTTTTTTTTAAGCCATACCCCCAATGGTTTCCTTTGAAAGTTTCTTCCAGAACTTGATGAATTGTGTCAAACAAAAACTGGAGATGGCAAACAAACGAACTCCAATTTTCTCCATAGGTGTCGCATGAAGAACCTCCGTTGAAGGAATTTGCGCCCGTTTTTATCGAAGAAAAATTGATGCTGCGAAAAGACATGCGAATGCGAGAGCTTGAGACCTGGCCTCCTGGCTGCGTCTCAAGAGGTCTCAAGACGATGCTGTTGATGGCTCAGACATCACCAATTGAGGTTGGGTAGATTATCCCATTATTTACAGGGTTTTGGCACCATCCCAGGTGGTTGTTTGGGATTCCTGAACCATCAACAGCATCATTTTCTTTTTGTTTTTGAGGGACGCTCATGGATCATCTACGAAACACCTCTGTTATTAATTGGCAGTTTGATGTCAGGTTTTTATCAAGTTCAAAGAGTTGGCAAGGTGATGCAAAGTGTTTTTTATTTAAGCTGATCACCCCTTGAGTTTCCTGGATGAATCATCATGAAGCAAAGACGCGAGTGGCATCTATGTATTTTGATTGATTTTGATTCCCTGTATGAATGAGTTTTGCATTTTTATCATTAATGTAGCGTGTATACCTATTTGTTGATTTATTAAAAATATGGCATTTGGTACTCTGCGAAGCATGTGCGAATTTGCGTCCGAAAGCTGTTTTTCCCCGCCATTCCTAAGAAACACTGTCGCATAGAATCAGTGCAGCGTGTATTTACCCGGAAAAATGGCGGGTTCAAAGCGCAACCAAAGGGTATTTAACTATAGTACTACACCACGTATACAGGCTTCAAATAGAATGTTTCGGCCCATGCCATCACATCACACTCCCCTAAGAAAGTAAAAATGAACATGGACATCCCATCGGTTCTCCAGGAATTTCACGGTGGAAGATCCTTCAGAAGCAGTGTTTTACATGGTTTGTTGTGGACCTATCGATCGGCTCTTGGAATTGCCGTCAAGGACACCTGAGAGACCATACCTTTGTTGCTCAGAAAGGAAAGGGTGGAGATTTGACTGATTCATTGTGTTTCTTTTTTTTGAAATTGGATCACAGCCCTACAACCAGCAGCCAGTACGAAGCTTTACTTCAACAGTCTCGTGATGTAATCCCTCAAAGTCTCGTGATGGTGGTCGTGGGTCGTGGTTGTCTCCATGGGTGGTCAATGTGATCCATTAAACCTGCCCAGGTTACGATTGTGAAGCCATACTTCACTTTGGTTCCCTGCAAGGAAGAGATTGTCAGCAGAACCCGATTCGATGTGAAGCTTTGGCCAACTCTGAAACGGTGAAACCTTTGAGGCAGTTGGGATATGTTTCAATGATTTTGCCATGTTTTTTCTGTCATTTCTCAAGAGAATGTTTGTATTCAGACATCAAAACTTCATGGTGTTTTGAAGTGCTTATTGATGCGAGTTACTCAAGATACTCAACATTTCTTTTTCAAGGTGTCATGGTGTCCAACTGCTAGTCTTCAGTGAAACTCTTTGATCAGATCACCTTCAGTGTTTGTAGGAGGTTACTTTCACAAGGCAAACTCAAAGGTTTGTGTAACGACATGAATCCTTTATGATTTTGTGGGAGCAATAGATTGTACTATACCATCTTTTCTTGGCATCTTTGCGCATACACGTTCGACTGTCCAAACTGTTGCGTTGCGATTTGGACAACCAGATTCCCGGTTGGCCGTGAAATGCTGAACTCGTTCACGAATATGTTCCCAGCCAAATACTATGGAATTTAGGTTGTTTACCTAAATCAACAGATATTTAGTTTGACAGCGACATTTATAAAACCACCTGATCAATGAGAAAAGGGTCCATGGTTGTTTAGGGTATATAAGGGATTATACTACTACCCATTCATGTGGGGATTATAAGCCATTATAAGGATCCCAAAGAAACAAACAACCAGTAATTCGAAAATGGAACGTATCGGCCCGTATCCGGCCGTCTTTTAAAATCCCCCGGTGATTTTCTCGAAAACTCCAAGGACTCGAAATTGGTGAAGTTATTGGCCCGTCGCGATTTCATGTTTTCCTCATCGGATCTGAGGGGTTGGAGCTTGAAGAATGACTCAGCCTTGTTGGTACCTGGCATTACACATGTTCACAACATCCCTGCGCCGGAGAAACTCAGAAAGAATAAGGCACACTACTATTTTTTTTGACATATGGAATGATCTTGAGAAAAGTGGGGGTGGGTTGGGGGGGGTTAGTTTTTGTGTAAGAAACGAGAGAAATGTCTGATGGGATTGATTTATTCTATGAAAATGTGAATGATTCAATGCCCATGAGGTTTCAAAGTTGGATATTCACATATATAAGACATGTATATATATACATACATATTGACCCTCAGGATTGAAAAGAAACGCGTTCAACTTCAGGTTTGCAATATTCAATTCTCCAAAACCCCCCAATTTGGTTTTTCACTTCAATTTTCAAACGTTGGATGACTTTGGTCAGGTACAACCTTCGGTGCCACCGAAGTACTTCTTGACCTTTCAAGGTATTCGAAATCAGGGCTTGGAAGGTGCTAGCTACGTTCGAGGCAACTTGGAAGCCACGTTGAATGCCTCTTTGAACGCTCCAAATGCGGTTCGCCTTCCTGGGGGTCAACAAAGGCCAGTGGAAAACATCACAAGGCTACCCAACGATGTGTATATTGCCATTGCCAACAAGGCCCAACGACACAAGGAGTTGAGGCCAGTGAGAGCGGGGCTGGCTTAAGAAGTCTGCAAGGGGGGCTTGCGCAAAAGAAGCCAGCAAAACTGCCCATGATCCTAGAACTGTAGGAGATTTGTGCTACTTACATATGTGATTATCTCGATCTATTCCAACATGTTTGACACTTTTATTATAGTAATGTTATGCCCGGACTCCTCTACTCATTGTCTCCAATCGCTTTGGATCATTCAAACTGTGTTTGCCCAAGACGAGAGCCTAACGGCCCCAGGCCATATTTTTCGCTCTTCGATTCAGCTTACAGTTTCTTGGTTCGTAGTTTTCCATTGCATCTTACGTTTTCACCGGATGATTGGATAGTTGGAGAGACACCAAAATATGAATATGTCTTTATTTTTGGAATGATTTTCTGAGAGACCAACATCTATAGCTTAGAATATCATAGAATCAATCCAAATGACTGAGGCTTGGTGCTACATGGCCATGGTCGTTGGAGCTACCGGTTGCTAGAGGTTTTGAATGGAGAAGCAATTCCTGTGATTTTGGCAGATGGATGGCAACTCCCATTGGATGCTTGGCCTAGATGTAGATGACAAATGCTGTTTGGATTTTTTGGATGTTTTGCTTGAGATGAGGTGAACCAGAAGTGAATGTTTGAATTGAAATGCAATATGTATATTAGAGATTTCAGATAGCGTCATAGATTTGAAACTTTTTGTATTTCTAATATATCTACTGTACATTCTAGCATATACTTGTGCATATTTTGCCATCTTTATCCATATTATATATCTATAAACTACACAATTCTATTTTTATACCGTAGGTCCGTAGTTTTTTTGCATCTTGATTCAGAACTTTGATGGCAGTCGTCGAAGGATGAGTTGATCCACTGGGATCAGATATCCTTGCGTCGCTCAGAAGAATTGTCAATGGATCCCGCTGCCCTTGTTGAGACTCGGTGCCTTTTGTTAAAGCTGAAGCGTTTGATTAACTGCTGGTCAATACTTAGAACAATAGCATTGTTTTTTTGTTGGGGGGGGGGAGTTGTTGGAAAGACATGGCAAGTTTTGTGTGAGAATGTTGGTCTCCGGCACTTTTCTTGGGTTGCTGGGGTTGAAGACCTCGGGCCTCAATGTTAACAGAGGACAGTTTACCTCGAGATTCTGCAATCATCGAAAGCACTCGTGCCCGGATCAGAGAAGTCTATGCAAAGCTCATGGAGACTCAAGAAAAACGTACCGTGTCCTTACTTCGAGCAGCAGCCCTTTGGAAGCGGAATTGGAAAGAACTTGAGAAGGGAACCTTGAGAATGCTGGCTGATGCTGCTCTCCAGGGGTTATCTTAGACAGAACTTGGCAATTACGTGGTATTCCAGATATCCCCTGTAAGAATTGGCAATTTCGGAATCGCCACTTTTGGATGACCTAACCAATCACAACACCAGATGAGTGCCAGCACATTCAGCATCCTTCAGCGACAAAAATGGACTTCACCCGGTTTTGGAGATGAAAGGAGACGCCAACAGAACAGCATTGCTCGGCGTACACGGAGGTCCTTGATTCCGCAGTGTTTGGACTCAGCCTTGGTTCCAGGATATCATCCCAGCCATGGGGAGATGTCATATCATTAGTGCTCGGCGAAAAAGCACTGAACGGCAAGAATGGTAAACACAAAATCCTGATTGGGCTTGGCGTCCGGAACAAAAAATTGCGTGAAAAAATGGGTGTGGCACAAGACATCTTCAAGGATGATAGGCGGTTTAGGATTGAGTTGGAGTTGACGATTTGCACTGGAAGGTCGGTGGATGTCAAACCTGGCCACTAGTTTTGTACAGACCAGTTTGATGAGTTCTTGTGCATTTTCTAGGACAAATTTCAATAGGAGTCATATATATATATATATATAGGAACCCACAACCCTCATTTTCAGGGGATATAATGTTATAACCCATATTTCTAGAGGAGTTGGAACCCAAAATCCACTGCGTAGTGAAGAAATCAATAGAGGATTCTCTGGGTCCCTCCTTTTCTTTCGACAAACAAGAAGAACATAAGAACCCTAAAGAAATGACTTGAAATCACCTCAAAACAAACACTTTCACGGATGTGATTTTATGATACCCTTCAGAAAATTAACATGTTGAAATTTGAACCTAAAAAATCACCCAATTGAAAAGGAACATCATCTTCCAAACCTCCATCTTTGGGTTCCTTGTTAATTTCCAGGTTGTAATTTACGGTCCACGGTGGTACTGTGCCATTTCTATCATTGTTCCTGAGGTGCAGACATCAATCTCCTTTGGAAAAACCTCCGCAATGATGAGGGAACCTTCCGCGGTCTCATCCAGGAGAACAAATTGCTGAGGTTGATGATTTATACCTACATTTTTTTCCATGTTTTTTGGGTTGTAATCTTGGGTGAATTACTCAACTTGTCATCTTTCTTAAATGGTTGTGGGGGGGAATTCCCCTCAAAATTGACCGTGGTTTTCTACACAGAGACAGAGCTATCCGCCAGTCACTGCCATGAAGTTCACCAACTGTGGTGAAACATCAAGCTATGAAAAAGACTGCAGTTTTAAAAGTCAACTCAGCAGAAGTCATGTTTTTTTCAATGGGCCGAAGGGCATCGCAAGCCCCATATTTGCGTGATTTGTTGAAACTGATTCAGCAGCGTCCTCCGATTTGAAATTGGACTCATCTCCCACGTTGGGATTCATGTAAATACATGGAATTATGATTATACATATAAATTCCTTTCACAAGGCAGCACAGGTATGCAAATGCCACAAGAATCAACTTGTATCAATTCAACATTTTTTTGAATTAGAACGTGTGTATATACATCAATGTAGACAAACGACCTCTTGCAAATCCCTGGCGATTGAGGCATATACATATATCTACATGTGTTCAGAAGGTTTTTTGTTGCTTGGGACTCTTGTAGACGTCTTGATGTACGTCCACATAGTGTTGATGGCTCAGAAATCCCAAACAACCTCCTGGGATGTATAATACTTTGAAAATAATGAGGTAAACTACCAACCTCAACAGGTTTTCTCGCCGGATTTCTGAAGCATCAGGTATCGCAAAAAAATCACCCTGTTTTTAGGGACCGTACCGTCCCAACAATCAACGGTCATACGGGCAGGACAACGAGGAGCTCTTTGATACCTGGATGGATTTGTCTTTGGGACTCAGCTTGAAAGTCACAATTCTGTGAGAATTAAAATGGGTGAATCAGGAATTGATAGTATTAAAAGTGTATCCTAACAGAAATGGTTCTTTATGATTTAATGTGTATATATATATACATCATGGTCATGCTAAGACATGTCTTGTACTGGATACAGTACACAGGAAGAATTCAAAATTGTCCTAGCAGCGCCATGAGGATGCCATAACATGTGGTTACTGGAAGGTCTTCCATGGCAACGATGTCCTGAGGTATCCATAGGTTTTTGATGATGTGAGAGGAGGTACTCTCCAGCTTCAGTCTACTTGCTTCCCCCATTCCTTATTGAGCATGGAGCTCCTTAACAACTTTAGGGCCTTCCAGATAAAGGGTGCATCATGCGTCATAGTTCATACATCTTTTGTTTGTCATCTATACCATACATTTCATGTATCATACGCATGTGTATATATATATACACTCATACTTTACACAGGTTCTAGATGCATATATATATATCATATATATATAGATATCCTCAACCGCATACCTCATGGTTGGATTCCTTGTGATCTTCCCGGACCATTTTCATCCAAGGCTTCGTGTGATGCGGGCTGCAGAGATTGCTGCCTTGAAATTTGCCATGTCGCTTCTGGAGGATGTTTTTTTTTTGGTGCAACAAACACCAGGGCGGTACAAGAAGGGGCCCCCTAGTTATAAGGTAGTTGTAACCCCAGCAAGCCCTATCTAACCATTTCTATTTTGTAAATGGGGTATAACCAGGGATAAATCCACTTAATAGTAGTTGGGGGGGCCCCATCTTGTAGTTTCAAGAGGTACAATAAGCCATTACTAGGGTACCAAAGGGGATGGACAACTACCGACTTATATGGGGATTATAATCAACGATGGTTTCAGATATGTTTATATGTTCTTCCTTATTTGGGGAAATGATCCAATTTGACTAACATTTTTCGGATAAGTTGAAGCCACCAACCAGAAAAGATGGGGAACATGGGCGGCTGGAAGTTTTTTTTTAATTTGGATGACTGGATGACAGTTTAAATGATGGATGATGCTGATGGAATCATAGTGGAATGACTTTAGAGCGATATCATTCATTCATGGAATGATGATTCGTTTGGATGACTGGATGGCTGAACCGCTCAAAAATTGGGGTGCCAGTTTGGCAACCCCCAAGTTGCGCAAAAATCATATTGAGTATCGCCAGATCCGATTTAGTAAGTACAAAGGTGATTTTGAGGACGGTATGTTACCCTTCCTCCCACAATCACGGGAAAAATGGTTACCTTTCAAACATCCCGCCATTTTGCCACTGTTTTCCACGATGTCTCTGAGTTGGTGCTGTGAGTTGTGTGTTTTTTTTTTCGATGTAACAAACCCTTCAAATCCACAGAACCAAAAAACGGAGGGTTGGCCTTTCGGATCCAAAAAACATCCAACAGGAGCTTCAACTTTCTGAAGATGACAATGACTTTGCCAAACAGCAAGAACAGGCGCTGGTTGTCTATTGTAAATGTCATGAAAGAAAGAAACATCAGCGATTGTTGGACAAGAATGTTGGGAGCACATGTTGGACAAGAAGCCAAAGCAGCTCAGGTGGTGTTGCACAAGACCACCACGTTGGCACATATGATTCAGGACATGCAACGGTGCCAGCGGTACCCAAGCGATATGTATATATATTTATGTTTCAGGGAGAGTTCGATACCTATAGCTTTCGGTGGTTGGGAAATGTGATGCCATCATATGCCATTCAGATCGATTGTGGAACATTCAGATCTATATATGAGATTGTACATCACAATATTTCTTGTGATTTCAGTTTGGTAGTTAGAAGAAGGACAATCTGAATTGTCAAACTCTTCCAGGCTTTTGAACACTCAGCCTCATTCAACTTACTTTGAAGCAGAATCAATCAAAGAGGAGAAGCTCAGCCAAAGGCAAATTGGATATCAGTTGCTATTTTTCATGAAAACCATGCTGAGTCGGACTCTTCAGATCTGATTTGAAAAGCATATTATTAACATCTATTAACTATGCCATTTGCTGGTGTTCAAACACCTGGGTTTTCCCATAGAAGCAAGTGAAACTGAACCTGTAGCTGCGAGGCCCAAATTTGTCAACAGATGGCTACAGACTCTTTCACATGTTACATGTTTTTTGGCTACCAGCATTTAACCTGGCCACAATTTATCATATTTATGTCATATTCATACTGAGACTGTCAAGCCAAACACTTTTGTATCAACTTTTCCGGATTTCTCTAGATATTTGCTGTCCGAAGCGCCTAAACACAAGCAATCCTTGCTCATGATGATTGCCAATGGAGGTGCATGGAATGTTTTTGAGGTTTCAAAATATCAGTCACATGATCTCTAAGATATGTCATGGCCCCTTTCAGAACATTTGCTTGAGTGTTTTCCTTCGAGTTGTGCTGATTCATGTAGGTCGTTGAGTATTTTTGATCTTTCAAGATATGCTATTTTTTGATATGTTAGCATCTTTCCATGAAACATTTGTTTTAGCAAGGCGAATCAGAAACATCCCGGTTCACATGCCAGAGACACGACGTGACAACGAAATCAGGTACCACATCACTGTGCAATTTGCCAACTGTCATGGACGCTGGGTGAAAGGTTGAAATGGCCAATGTGTTGCTGATGGGACCCATGTGAACTCCATGATCTTCAAACAACATGGCTGATGATATGTCAATTATAGGTTTGTTGCACTTAAAGTAGTAATAGACTCATGATGTTTGTGTAAATGTAGCGTAAATGTATTTAGTGTATATGATGTACGTCCAAACCTTGCATTGCTGTGGTCTTCAATTCACTGAAAGTGTTGGCTTGCCTTTTGATACTCTGGCCTGCAGCAATTGAACCACCACAGAAGCGCAAGTTGCAGGGCCAAACTAATTTGAGCCTTTTGGTCAGAGGAAGATACAAATATTACATGCATGGAGTCCGAGCGACCATCCCATCTTGATTGCTAGTACGAACTGACTGCACTTTTTTGGTGATAATGTAGGCACAGGTGGCTTTTAGTTTGTGCATGCTACCCTTCAATCACAAGTATTTAAGTGTTTGTTTGTACTGTTTTTGTTGCATAGGTGGATTACGGCAAGAATAGTTGCATTTCTTCTCCATACGTACAATTCCCTCCATAGCATGTTTTTTTCCCATGAAGACACCAGAAGAAACTATCTGTTACCTGTAATCTCCTAATGATCTACCTTTTAGGGAACGGTTCTTCTTCCATATCCCACCAAACGGGAAGTCCGGAAAATCATCGACTCAATAGTGCCGTTTAGGGTAAGGGGATATGTGATCGTTCCCTACAGGTGCCTTCACTTGACGACTCAAAAACCCTCCGGAGGACTGGACCTCCAGACTCAGTAGAACTTCATGAAGCAGGCAAGACGCATCAGAAACGATCCTTGGTGGAAATGTGGTGGTGGGAACTGTGTAGGTAAACATGAGGTTACAATATCTTAGAGAATAAGGTATGGGTGATATTTTATATTCTACTTATATCCCTACGAACGAACCAGCAAAGCAAGAGTCCCGCACAGTTTGACCCCGGCTCAAGTGTTTGAAACGGCACTGTTTGGACGTCTAAAGACGACTTGAGCAATGAACAACTAAAGATGGGATGATTTTGAAGTACCCAGCAGAAGGACTCTGAAGGGTGATGTGACAATCCCAACCAAGATGCTGTTGGGGATGCCACATTAGGTAGCTAATAGTCCTATGGAAACAACCCTATGTGACTGTGACCCCTTCAATCGCCCCAGGTTTGCGCAATCCACGAGCAGTACCCGACCCTACCATTTCCATCCGCGATGGCCGTGTGCCACCGTGGTCTCGGTTGCCAATGCCCTGCAGTGGGGCACGTGATCCTCCAGCATCACAGGTGGCTTGGAAAGGTCCAGGTCCAGATTCTCTTGGAATAAATTGATGATGTTTGTTTTTGACAAGCCCAGAATGGGCCACAATGTCTAGAATCTATGGGAAAAATATGATTGATTATGCTCATCACATGTGTGTTTAAACATGTTTGTAGTTTTTTAAAGTCTATACTTTGCAAGCTGTCTAATGACTTGTAATCATTTATACTGTTGCTGGAAGAAATCAGGTGTTTTTTTTTACATCCCAGGTGGTGATCGCCGGATTTCTAAAACCATCAACCGTACATTGACATCTCTTTTGAAAAAAAAAACATTTGTTGCAACTGGAGGTTGTTTTTGTTCAGGTCATTCAATTTTGGCCTTGGAAGAGCTCCACAACCTTTCCATTTCAACGCCTTTCCGAACGATTTTTGCTTTGCATGAGGCAAGAAATGTGAAGGGAGTTGACCGATTTATCAACATGGAAGGTTTTAGATGATGGTTTTAGATGAGGATATATTTTTTATATTTACAAATACATATTTCATTTTATATACATATAATATTATATATTTGGTAACATACTTAAATTTTAATACGTTATGTTCCCAGTAGTATATCATATCACCCCAAGGCTAGAGTACAGTTGCAACAAAAATCCAGGCAATTCCCATGGTATTAGTTAAATCTAGTTTGTGAAATTCAACCACTTTTGAGAGTTGTGCCATTTGCTTTCATTTTTTGTTTTTTTTAAATTTCAGATACATCGGACCTGACCTGAGATTTTTCAGTAAGCCATTGGACCCCACGGCTGTTGCGACTCTGACACTGGATGAAACCGAATGCAATTCCGAATGATTCCATTAGCAAAAGAATGCAAAAGATACAAGTTTCCAGTTGAACAAATTTCTGATTTGGTATATCTACTTGTACCAAGTGTATCATTAGTTTCTTTGTGGAAATACTCTGTGGGTTGATGTTTAGCTCTTTGCTGGGCATCTCAATTTGAAGCAGGCCTAGCAGTGTGGAAGAACGCCTCTCTTGTGCACAAAAGGTGCTGCCGAGTCCCAGGGTGGGATGCTGCGATGCCTACCACAATGTGTGAATCAGCCATCTTAACGGGTTCACTGATTCGGATTCTGTCGATCCGATCTGACACCAACTACAGTTAATAGCTGGGGAGTTCCAGATGTATTTTGCAAGTCATGGTGGGTCCTCGATGCCATCACCAGATTCCACGAAGCAGATAGTACTTGACAGCATGAGACTTTCCCCAACGTTCTCATGTGACCGGTCCTTGTTAACTTTTTATTTCACTCTAGAAGAATGGTTCGAGATCTTTTATGTATAACTTCACGTCAGGAAAGGCCCTATACATCAGAATATATGATATACCCTCTGGTAAACTAACATGGCAATGGAAAATCACCATGTTCAATAGGAAATACATCTTCACTGGGTCCCTTTTCCATTGCTATGTTAGTTTACCAGAGGGTAATATGATTGATCGTGAAATGTATAATGTAGTGTAGTATGCCAATCATGTGCACATATTCGTTGTCCATTTTCAAGAACTTGAGATCCCTACCAAATTCAAGACTATCGTAGGTACAAGGCTACACCATACCATATTCAGTATGTTTTTGACTTTCTCCAATGAAAGTCATGTGTTTTTTCACCCCGGCGATGAAAAAACAAACAAATCGGTCAGCTTGTAGGTGAGGGAGGTTCAAAGTCAAATGCGAAGATGTGTTCAACAACCTGAAGATTTTGAAGATTTGGATGCTCTTTGGGGGTTACCTGGCAGCTGTTTAAAGGTCGCGCTTCTGAAAAAAGGCTAGAAGGCTAATATAGAGGACACAAAAGGAAACGATCGAACGAATCGTTCCATTAGATTTTTTTGAGATTGAGATCAATGGAAACTAGACAATGTTTTTCATGTAGTTTCTGAGTCTTCCAAAAGAAGATGCATTCTAACCGAATCCACTTCCACGCACGAAACGGCAGTTTCACCATTTCTCAAAACTGTGGCCCGTTCCGGAGGTACACACGTGAGAAATTCGTTCTGCGGTCATCAATGGCTTTTAATGCCTTGACAAAATTCGCTCCTGATACTCTCCAACAACGAATGGTGCAAGACTCAGTGCTCATTCTTTATCTGCAAATCTACTTGCACAGAAATAAAACAAAGACCTACAGTAAATGAAACTTGTACGGATGATTCTAAACTCATGAGCTCAAACGTCAATATTTAAGAATTGTCCTAAACTCTTTTGGAACGAGATGAGCATGTTGCTTTACAAGCTGCAGCAGGCAGGACCCTTTGCTGTCGCGGCTATGGGTGGTGGTCCAGCTGCTGAACTGTTTGCCGCAGTAGTTGCGCAGCTGCAGAGGGTCTTGGGTCTATTTTTGACTCTAATCAATCTCTAATCATATTTTTCATCCAGATTTTTTAAAAATGAATTCTGAATGTCATGTTTTTTTTGAATAAGTCTTTTTCCAACTCATGTGCCGTAAGTTTTTTTTTTTTTTTTCGCAGATTTGATTTTCTTGACTGATTCGTTGGTGACTGGAACGTGTTTTTTGTTTCCCCCGAGGTCGCTCGAGATTTGGCTGGAGGTCGTCCCGGAAAGATGGCTGTGTATGAAGCTGGGCTTGCCGACACTGGTGGGGTTTATCAATATTTGATATAATGCATGTATATATATATAGAATTATATAGATATGTCTATATACATAATCATATGATAATATGATTAGACTGTACATATGTTTGTATATCATCATTGATATGTCAACGGGAACTAAGGTATAGAAGGTAGAATCATCTATTGCCTATTTTGAAATCATAGTTGCTGTAGTAGGGACTTGCGAGTATTCTGTATGTGGATGTTGATTTATGCATATACATGTTCACACGTACTATTTTTAATGACATGATGTTGATTCATGCTGCCCTGCAGTATATGCACGTATACCTTTACTTTATATACCCATACAGCCATACATATCATTATGATTCAGCACCTGTCGGTGAAGAACAACATTGGAGACTAGATTTACTTAAAAAACCTTTGCAAAAGATTCGGGTGAGATTGGGTGAGCCAACGCTCAGGAGTGGGTTGATACTTGGTCTCCAATTGTGGAGACAGTGTCGCGTTTGCTGGGTGAAGAGATTCAATATCATCATTGCCACTTGTCTTTCTGAGTGTTGATAGAATATTCGATCAGACTTGAAGGGATTCAGTCAACATTCGTGATGCCTAATAAAGTCCCTTACAACACATCAACAACGAGGATCAACTAGAAATTGTTTTTTCCTCAATTGCCAAGTCTTAGAATGGTTGATATGAACATGTCCTCTCATTTACGAAAAAAAAATGTCCCATTTCAAGAGAGTGTTGCAGCTGCTCTTCCTGATACCATGGCAGCATCTCGAGGTGATGTGTCTAAGCCGCTGTTGGATGCTGAGAACCTTACCCTGTCAGCAGAATGCTCTGAGTAGCTTGGCAGCAGATCCCAAGTAAATGATGGTAAATTATACGTGTCTAAAAATTGGAGACTCAAAAAAACACGGATTTCCTTGTAAATTGATTGGTGTCTAAGGGAAAATATGGGCTTTTTTTTAACCCACCCATATTCATCTTCACCTTCGACAACCATCCTTGGAGCAGCAAACTATTGTAGAGCTGAGGTATGATCTCTACATTTTCTCACATGTCCCTATCTCAGTTTGAATGAAAAAATAAACATGAAGCTGTCGACATTTGTGTGTGTTTTGCCAAGTTTCTGTTTCGTGAACTGTGCGGTACAAAGAAATTCATGCACAGCACATACGCAATTTTTTTCTGTGGGTAAGCGCTGTTTTGCTAGAGCAGTCTCAAGATGACGTGACATTCCAGGTTTAGTAGGGATTCCAGATGCATTTACTACCCAGCTTAGTGGGAAATGGTTAATACATTGTGTATGTAGCATCTTTAGAATTCATGAATTTCCTTGTCAGATGCCAATCCTGGAATAAATAAACAAGGCATAAACAACCCCCCCACCCACACCCAACAAGATCAGCTAACAGGGCTTTTGTCTTGGCAGGTCTTGTTAGAATGCGGTCGTGGGGGTGGAGAAGCTCCCTTGCAACTGCTTGAGGCTGTCGAGATGCTGAGATTGGGTGCAGGATGATGCTGCTGATGATGATGATGATGATGAATGTCACAATATGTTTCATTATACACAACAGAAAGAGTTGGACGAGATAATTATGTGCATTGTTTATGGTTGTTTTTTGTGAAGTCTAGGCTTGTTCATCTATCTTAACCCAAGCCCCGAGATGTATGAAGGACCTTTGGGACAACAACTGCTTCGTGTCTTGGATGCATTGGATGTGATGGGCTTTGTCAGGATTTGTAGCTTTGGGTTGTTGAACTGGAAGATAGTGTAGTCACAAGTTTTCATATAGTGTCTACAACGTATACAGTAATTCATATATTCATATATTGATTTTTGATATCATCTGCAACAATCCAGTATGTAATGTTTTGTACGCACTCTTTATGGTCTCAAAAGGGTCTTTTTCTACCTGTGTTTTTTTCGATCAAACGGAATCCTGACATCCCTGCGGATTTGTTGGAACTCTCTCCTGAGATTTTGGTATTGGATGCTGGTCAAGCACGTGGGCGTGGCTGCCGCGAACGGCCTTTAGTCTCTCGATTCATAAACTGTCAGCTGGAGGGCCACAGGGTAGGTTTGCAAGATGTTTTTTGTTCAAATGTTGTTGCTGAGTCTTACTCATGTATATAAGCTCCTTGTGTTCAATGGGATGAGTCAAGGGAAAGGCTCAAGGACACTCTCATTCGCCTAGAGCGAGTTCGGTCGATTTGTTTGCCATATGCTCTCAAAGCATTTGCGACCATTCATCCAAGCAGAACTCTTGAATTTTGATGGAAAAGAACTCTCAGCAAAATGGATCCACAAGAGACCAGCGGAAGAATCCTTTCATTTATCTTTCTGCTCATTTGTGTTTATTCTCCTCCTCCTTCCCCTCATCACTGTCGATGTCGATGTCATTATCCATCGTCCATCGTAATCACAATATGTTTCATCAAATCATCCATCATCATCCAACCTCTCAATTATCTCATCCGTCATTATCCATCATCATCCAACCATCTCATTCATCATATCCATTATCCATTATTTAGATTCATCATTTACCCTTAAAACCGCGGGATATCTTCCTTCCCAAAACAAGCATGAGGCTGGCTCCCTTCGCTTGGTCGAGTCTTGGGCAGGTGGGAGATGGCAGAAATGAAGATATCACCCAAATCCAGAGAATTATATAAGGGATGTTGCTGGTATTTAACTATATTTAGAATGAATTATACCTTTTAGTTAAATATAGTTAACATCCCTTTGAAAATTATGCCTATGATACAACTACACTTTTAGAACACCCCATGGAACATTTGCTATCAAAAAGATGTGGATTCTTCGACCTTGACAACCGGCAGGTGAGGTGGGGGCTCCAGTGATACGCATCAATGGTGCAAGCAGAACTGAAACTGGGACCGTTTCAAAAAGGGAGCTCCCTGAAATCAGCTGGAAATGTTGGTTCGCCATGTCCTGTTTTTTCCAGAAACAGATGTCGTTTATTTGAATATATACTCTGAACGCTCATCTTTGGTCACTGACATGACTGCTTGTACATGATCCGCTTGTTTTTTTATTACCTGGCTGCGTTTCAAAGGTACTACTATGAGAAACCGAAAGTGAAAAATAGGAGGTGGTTTCAAATATTTTTTATGTTCATCCCTACCTGGGGAGATGATCCAATTTGACGAGAATATTTTTCAGATGGGTGGTTCAACCACCAACTAGAAAAGATCGACAATAGGTTTTGCAAAACTGGTAGGATTGTAAACGGTGCAAGTCGATGGGGAAAGAAGATAGTGACGAAGACAACAGACCAATATGATATATGTTTAAAAAAGAAATGAATCAAACTGTTTGTTCTCTTAAACTCTGCATTCGTAGAATAGACAAGCTCAGTTTTGCTTATTGAAACAATAGATTGACTAAATTTAAAATGGTAAAGTATTGTTTCATTTGTTACATTTGGTATTCTTTTGTACAGGTGAAGATTGGGAGCGTGGAACATGGAACACAAAATTCTCATGTATACGGCAATTGAAAGTTTTCGTGAGTGCATGTCAGTACACAACATGTTTTTTGTTGCGGTTTGCTTTTGTATGCTTTCAACAGTTGGCAATGCTTACTATTGAACTTGTGCTTAATCTGTGCGACAACACATTGATATACATGCTGTGGAATTTTGAGAAACTTTAGATAATGTTGCTCACCCTTTTACATCTTACAATCAATTCTGTTCATTCTGGTTGTGTTTGTTGATTTGCGAAGCAATGGAAGATTAATATGGATTAGTTGAATTCATTCGAAAGGGGGGCTGATGGTGTTTTAGTTCATTTGGAGAGATCGGCTGTGAACCGGTGATTCCTACCTGCTGGAATCACCCACCATTGCAAGCTCCAAGGATGGCGTCCTGGTGAGTCCCAGGGCATCGTCAACTGAAGCAAAAAATTGAGAGCGGAAATCTCGGTCAAGATGGTTAGATATGATTGTCTTTTATTTCCAATGTTGGAGCCGCCTCAATCTTCCACCAGTGCCAAAGTGATATATTTCTAATCATACACATGTTTTTTTGGTGTGTGTATGTCGCACGTCCGGTTATGTAGAAGAGTTTCATGGAGGGGTATTTGGTAAGATAGCATCTAGATGCCTTGGGTATGATAAGATAGAAAAAAATAGTATGAAGATTTGAAGTTAAGTTGAAGACCCCAAGGACAGGGGCCAGCCTAGTATCATTCCTCCGTGGCAAGGTCTTGATGTCATGAGGTAGTTGGTTGATGAATGTCCCTGATTTCAGACGTGTTTTTTTGTTCAGAGGTGTTTGTGTCAATCCACCTTTTCATCCTCTTCATCCGGCATCTCAGGAAAAGTCTCATCCATCCCTTCCTTATTTCATCCATTTTAGTGCCTAAGACAATACATTCAGATGGACCCTAAGTGAGATATCATCATGGTCATTGGCATTGTGGCATTTGACCCAAGCCATCCTTGCGAGGAGCTGGCGCCTAAAGTCTTGTGCTGGAAGATCATTACTCACTGGAATCTCAGTTCAGAGGCTGAAGACGTAATACAGATGCGATGGAAAAAATGGTTGAACTACACAATTTGTAACATTGCCTCCCAGCATATGACTGATATTATCTTACTATGTAGAACTAAGAAGAATTGCATTCTTTTTGGTTTGTAATGTAAAATACAGGTCTTGCTTGAATGCGGAGCATTTGATCGCCAGGCAGCCGACCCTCAGTTCGAGATCCCTCCCAACGATGAAGATGAGGCACGGAAGACTGCTGCACATATCGGCAAAAACCCAAGGATACAAGTTGCATACACAAGTATGAATATGAAACAATAAACATGTTGTTCATCAATTTTCTAGAAGCAAAACATCGCTTTGAATTTGTTAGTTTTGATACATGCGACAAGGCATGATGTGATTTCAAATGTCATTCCCGGTCCTTGTTGCCCAGGTGGATAAAGACGAGAACGAAACCGAAGAGAAGATTGTGCGACCGAAAAGAGAGAAGGCTTTTGGCCATGCCAAATGGCAGTTGGAGTTGATTCGGTGCAGAGTTTGTTTGCTGATTGCATGCCATCGACATGTATTAACATGCGGGGTGCTCGAATGTGGTTCAGACCTCAATGTTGTATTTTTTTGCAACATTAATATCCTACTTTGGGGGTACTTGGGCGCTCTCAGCACATCTCTGTTACAATACATGAAAGAATGAAAGGTTTGGATGTTGCTTGTGCGACATGACGGATATGTCACGTTCCGCAGGCATGCTTGACCTACGTTTTGGATGAGCAGTATGAGGAGTTCCATGGATGGCAGCAAAGGTTTAGACCCTTATCCTGGTGTTACGCTTCTTTTCTCAGGGCAGATATTGTGAATTGAGAGCAGCGGAGGGAAGTGAGATGGACAGTCGCTGGCATGTCATTTCTATGAATTAATGCAATGTAATATTTGCTACTATACTTTGGATCCACTTCTTCACAGGGTTTTTTTATTGATGCCCATTTCCCTTCAAAGTTAGATTTATCATCGTTTCAGTTCATACCACAACTCCTGATGCCTGATGTCAGTGCGGTTCTGTCCGGTTGGTTTCGTGTTTTCATGCAGGATTGCTTGAAGATTTGTGGCCTATGCTACTCGCTCTTCCATGTCCCTTGGCAGCTCTTCCGGATATCAATGTAACACGACCCTGGGACACGTTGATGCACCAAGGCCGTGTTCAACGCACCAGAGTGAGGGTGCCCAGAAAAATCAGGGGTTGAATTTGAAGCAAGGGCCGAGGATTTTCGGGATTTCCCAAGCAATCTATGAAACCTGAGTGTTCATCATCTGCAGGTGGTGGCGCTGGGATTTCCTAGTGGATGAGCTTGGGATCGTGGTGATATGTCCCTTCCCCCCAGGACCAAAACGCCCTTGTTCCGCGACGTGAAGATTGAGCAGCCGGTGGATCAAGCTCCTTGGCTGAAGCAAAATGGGAGAGGTTTCTGTGGAAGTAATTCTTTCAATCTAAACTAAGTAACACCTATGCATATATGCATATATGCATACGTATATATATATATATGTACACTGCAAATATGCTGTATATGTATGATTGTATGATACTATACATATTTATGTTTTGTAAGTTTGTTTTTTATTTGATTAAATTTATTCATTCATCAATGTATTCATTTATTCATTTTATGTGTACAATTAAGTATATACTGATGGTTTATTCAATCGTACAGCTCGTCATGCCATGAACTTACCCCAAGCCCGTGGATGTCAAAGTTCTTCAAGCAGTGTTATGCACACCAATACCTACAGCTGCAGTTTGCAAGGTTTTCACCAAACAAGACTGGAGCGTGGCCAAGACCAAAATGTTTGATCGGCCTGCTGCTCAGTGTGTTCAAGTGCCTTCAGTCTGAAAGGTTTCGTTGTTTTTCAAGTGTTTCAAGTAGTGAACGTATATAGAATATATATATATACTACATAAAAAGATAATTATGTATATATCATATGCATTTATTTTTACATTAAGACTTAAGATATGTATATATATATACATAGTATAGACATGTTCTCTTCTCTCGGCCGGCCACACTCGATGCAGCTGTTCAGCTGGCTAGCTGCCTAGGTATCTAGAGATCTAGCTAGCCATCAAAGAATCTACCTATTTAATTTCTTATACGGAAAAACAAATATTAATATAGATATTACATTTACACAATGAAAAACTGTTTCACCCTTGTTGAATGTGCTTACTTGCTCTTTGATTAATCCAGGATGATAACAATCTCAACTATTTGATTTTGAACCCATTGGCTCCCTAATTTATCTACATATTGATCGCAATATAGCTGTGGAGCTTTCTACCTATCTATGTACCTACCTATGCAATGCAGCATGGTGTTTGCTATGGAACCTGGTCTACATCAGGTTCCATAAAACGAGGGATTTTGCAGCATCGGCTGCCGGAACCAATCTATGTCCAAAATCCAGTACGTGAAATCCTACATATACCTACATCTAGCATGTTTGCAAGCTCTCCTCTGTATTTTTTTGATCAACATAAAATTGTATTTTTATTTTGAAATATATTCATACATACATATATTACATATCAGCATGTGTATATAATGTTTTATATATACACATTGACATGATGTGTATTTTTATATATGTTCTATTTATATATGTCAAAATCCATACTTGAAAAAAAAAATAAAACACATCACGGACCCCTTGCCTTCCCTCTATCCGAAACCGAGGGGAGAAAGCCTGGATCACCCTATATATATATATGTATATATATATACATATATTCTGTATTTATCTATATTATTCTGTATTTATTATTCTATATTATTCTTTATTGATTTTATCATTGACTTCTTTTTTTGATTATAGATTTCAAATATTTGATGTCTGAATCATCATGGAAGTTTGGCTCCATTGGAGCCACAGGATGATTGATATGTGTGTGTGTTTCTCTCGTCGAGGTTTTTGGACAGGGTGCAGAAAATGCTGGGGGAGAAATATTTGCACTTCCTCTTTGGTCAGGCCCGAAAAGCCCGATTTTGAGGATCCGAAACAACATCCTTCATTGGTCAATTACACTTGTTGCACATCCATAGAGCTGTTGGAGATTCATGGGAGAATCATGGAATCAGATCTGAATCCATGTGATGCAGCTTGGGTTCTATGGATGTAAGCTCCACGTGCCACCCACACACGCATACTACTAGTACTATTCGTATTGATACTACCTGTAATATACGAGCCAGTACTTCTAGGCCTAGCCCTAGCACTAGTACCAGTAGAACTAGTAATTCTGTCCTATATACAGTACATAAACAAACATTGTTATTGAACAGAAGAGAAAAACATCTTTACTTAATTGACAAGTACTGAATGTAGCTGTTGTTTCTTCATGAAAAAAGGGAGGTGCCCTGCGTACGGCACCTTTGTGTTGAGTTTTCATCGAAAAAGTTCCAGGTGGAGATTGTTCGTGGCTCCCGGCTGCAAAGGATCTATTTCTTGGTTCCAAAGGCACAACAACGAGTCAGCATTGTGGATGGGGAAGCAACACGCATCACCCTGCTGGTTTTGTAGAGGTCGTTTTTCTCTAAATCAAATGCTTGCAAATAGCCATCCAGTGCCTATACAAACCCCAGACAAAAGACTTCGATTCAATACAACACCTTCCGGTGTGAAGAATCACCATGAAGCCTTCAGGTTATCATGATGATTCAGACTTCAGAGTATATTAAGTTAAATCAGTTTGATTTTATATGATGTGTATTAATTATCATCTTATCATATTTCACCCTTCTCGCTATGTACCCTGTATCAGGGGGGGTTTAGATCAGGAGGGTTTTTTGGGTAATTTTAAAATGGAAGACAATGAGATACAATGAGATAAAATGAGATAAAATGAGATACAATGAGATACAATGAGATACAATGAGATAAAATGAGATACAATGAGAAATTATAAGAAACACTAAGGGCATCCATAAGCATATCCATCATCATCATCATCATTCAGTGCCAGTTGGAAATCTTTTCATATTATTCTTTCTCATGCCCATGTGTCATGTCAATGTCTGTCAATGTCAATTGTCTTAGTCTTTGCCAGGTCAAGTCATTTGTCAGTCATTGAAAACACAATTGGCAATGATTTTTCTTTATGGTTTTGGCACTGACCTTGACACTGACACTTACTAGCTTACAAGATCCTGACCATTGCAGCCTTCAAAACCTGACATGCCCTCAAACATATTGCTCTGTCATGGTTGAGTTTCTTGTTGTGAAATTTAGACTCAAACTTGGTGGTTGTCATTCGTCCTTGTTCTCTTATTGGTCTGGCTGGCATGTTTGTAAGCTCGTGTCATGTGTTTTCCCTTTGATTTGATTTGGCTAACATGGACATGTTCAAGCAAACCCCAGTTGTTACTGAATGAATTATAGTTTTTTTCAATTGATGATTGTGTGGCTAACTAACAATGGTGGCAATCATCAGTTGTGCTTTGTGATAAACAGTTTCAGCTTTGCTTGGTTGCTCGGTTAGAATTTTTTGACATTGCTTGGTTGCTCGTGACGTTTGACATTGACAATTCAAGCTGGCAGGGTTGACACTGACTTCACTGACTGACTGCTGAGTTACATTTTGACACAGTAACTCATTTTTTATGCCTGCCATGGCCCCCAATGCGCGGATGGTCCCAGTTGTGCAAGACCCTGATGTGGCGGCAGAGAGGTTCATGCTAGAGACTTTGTGCTCTATGCTGGATCATGAGCCTGAGCATATTCGCATTGGGTGGTTGCCTGATTGAATTTTAATTGTCAGGTTAAAAGGTGTTCCCGAAAGAAAATCATTTGTTGATTCATGTCATGATAAATGATGTGAGATTTCCATTGAATCAGTGGCCAAAAGGGTTGAGAATGTCTGCCAGACTGACATGCATGAGGCTACAGGAAGCTCTCAAAGAAGTGTCAGAGTACTTTCCCTTCCCTGAGCACCGCAAGTGCCACACCAGTCTCTATCAAAAAAATGAGTTTTAATTTAGTGGCAGTTGGTGAAGACTTGAATTGTGTGAGTGAAATGGCTCATTTGTGTCCAAGTCTATTGCAATTAATTAAATAGTAAATATATGTCTTATGTCTACCTCATGGATTTCAGTTGGTGGCATTGAAAACCAACAGTGACTCATCAAACAGCCATTTGGTATTTCCCTCTTCCTCATCATTCAGCTGAGCTGTCCAGGATTAACGGCACTGGTGGCTATGAGGTGGCCTTTGCTGTTTGTATGAAGGACCCGGTTCTCAAGCCTCTTGACATTACAGTAGTCTATTTAGATTATTTGTTCTTAATTGACAATGTTTATTTGACAAAGGAGCTCAGGATGTGGGAATTTGACAAAGGAGCTTGCTAGAAAGTGGCGTGCCTGTTGTTTCGACATCATCTATGACGACAAGGCTCATGACATGTTGACCAAGAATGGATGCAGACTGTATTTAGATGCAGTCGCAAGTTTGGCGCAAAAGGGTTTGATTTGGCTTGGGGTGCCATGCTCAAGCTGGGTACCTTTGTGCTCGAGTGTTTCAAAACGAAAACCAGAAAATGGATTTCTTGGTGATATGGAGCGATTATTTGTCAAAACAGGCAATGCACAAATGGTGATAACCAGCATCATCATGTTCATCGGAGCGCTTCTTGGCCATTGCATCATGCTAGAGCAACCTCTTGGATCTTCGCTCCCGAAAGTGAAGCCTCTGAGCACTGTGCTGACTTTTTTTAAGATGCACAAATTTGTTACATATGGTGGAGCTTTTGGGGGGCCCTCTGTAAAACCCCTTCAACTTTGGGGGACACACCTTTTGTTCAAGAATCTTGAAAGAGAGAGGCCTGATCCCAATCTATTTGAAAATACCTTGGCAACACGGTCAGGTAGTAGTGGATTTACCGGTAATCCTGGGTTGCTGGCAGAGTCAGCTGAATACACACCCATGTTTGGTGCGGAAGTGGCTAAGTGTTATGCCAGTGTTTTGTCAACANTCAATGACAATGTCACTGTCAACAACAAACCATTGTCAATGTCAAGTCAATGTCAAGTCAATGTCAGTCAGTCAGTGTCACTTCAAAGTCGCTGTAATGCCAATCATGTACATCAGATGTTGATCAAGATTTGTTTGTCTGTGTGATGAAACTGCTTGCAACTTCATGTCTCCATATTTTTGACCTTGTCTTTCCTTTGGCCTTCACTTGTTTTTTTGATGTTTCCCTGCTGTCCTGTTTTTTCCTTTCATATTTTCCTTTCATTTTCCTTCATTTTCTTTCATTTTCCTTTCATATTCCTTTCATTTTCCTTTCATTTTCTTTCATTTTCCTTTCATTTTCTTTCATTTTCCTTTTATGTTCCTTTCATTTTCTTTCATTTTCCTTTCATTTTCTTTCATTTTCCTTTTATTTTCCTTTTAACTTAGTTAAAATCATGCATCAATAACAAAACCCTCCTGATCTAAACCCTACTGATTGAAGGTCTATTTTACTTTTGCTGAATATTGTTGCCAAAAAAAAATGTATCCAACGACGGAGCCCGGAGCCAAACGAAGTGAAAAAAACATCTGAACTGCGAATTTGTTTTCGGTTGGCCGTGAGGCGATTCGGGTCTTGAAGAACCATTCCCTGATTCACAAATGGTCAGCAACTTAGATACCTTAGAAGTGTTACCTCCGCTCACTTTTTTTGGAGAAGTTAAGATGTTGAACATAGCCAGAGGGGCTGGCTTGGCAAACCTCAAGTCTTGAACATGTTTTTGTTGATAGGATGCAGCAAGGGCACATACAGGAACTGTGAAGTGCTACTTTGGTGCATGTGTCAATTCTGCGAAGTAAGTTCCAAATCTGAAACGGACGCGTTTGTGTGAGAGATTTTGGACTGGGTTTCTTGGCGAAAGTGAGTTTGCATTGTGCTGAAACCCGGGATGTGTTTTTTCCATGTTTTTCCAAGCTCTTCTTCAAACACTTAAACGGTGGCTTCAAAGCACCGTTTGTTGTGGTCATGGTGGCCTTGTTCATCGGATTGGCGTTTTCCAGGCAAGAAGAGTGTTTGGTGAATGTGGAACGCTCATCACCAGAGGCCAGGATATAAGGTTGGCACTGGAAATCAACCAGTGATAAAATGAATCTTTGTAGGTTGACATGGAACAAAAGGTGCATATAAAGCAATGTAATACTAGATTTGTTTTGACAACTGGAAGCTTCCCTGTCATTTTGTTGGCTATAGTTATATATGTTGTTGCTAAGAAAGTACGTATATTTTCCATGTTCTCAAAGACGCTAATCCTCATGGTAGCCATGGTGAGGAAACATGAACGTAAATGTTTAAAAGTAGGCAGACCTCCATGTGAGGTCAGACATGATTTTCTATGTTGGGTTCCTAAGGGTTCGTTAGGAACTCGGCCCGCTGTGAGTTCATGGCGAATCGTCAGGCGCAAATTGATGATTTTGCGGACATGGTCAATGGACAGTGCGCTGGTGTTTTTTTCGGTGATGTTCAGCTGAGCATCTTTGTTTCATTCACTTCCTGTATAGTAAAGAAGCATACAGAAATGGGAGGGGCGTGCTGTGAGTTGTGCACAATCAATAAATCTTGAAGATTAATCTTCCCACAGAAATCCAAAACTGTATCCTACTTTTCGAGTTTGTTTGAAAGAAGCATGTCAGTCGAGTAGGAGGTCACGCTCGCACCGATGACAGGTACATCTCTTTCGTGCAGAAGCAGTATGATCTTTTGAACAAGTGCAGTACTCAATTCAAACCAACACCAATGAAACTGCTCGAAGTACTCATGAGAATGTTTCGAACATCCATACTCCATCGACTGACTATTATTCAATAGGAACCCTAATTGACCTCAGGTATGTTCTTTCATTGTGCCTTGCATGCCACTACTATCTACAAGCGGTATAGACTGAGACAAACTATATCACTAGCCTTGTGTCCAACCGCAGATTAATTGGGTCGGTCTAGATCAGTCGGGTTGTCAAAACCCCAAAGTCACTTTCCGTCAGTCACTACATGATATAAAGTGACAAAAAACAATTCGGTATCAAGTGAAAAAAGTGGTAGTTTATACAAGTGAACAATGATACAAACTGTCACAGTAAAGCTGCCCATGTGAGCACATGTCATGAGATTGCCATTCGCTCTCCATTCACTTCTTGTGTCATAGCCCCGTATCTCTTGATTCGTCACTTTTGTTCCGCACTTTTGATCGTTGATCCATCTGCTTTTTCCTACCCCCCCAAAAAAAAGCACTAGTAGTCTATAGCAAGCCACCTAATCCGTGGTGTGTGAGGAAAAAAAAGCAGAAAAGGTGACGGTACGTAACTACCGAATCCTCTACTGCTAAGTTGTCTGTGTGTTTAGGCCGTTGGTTCCCCGGTTTTTTGATGGTCGCATGGTAGGCCTTGGCCCTTAAATCGAGCTGGTGAAGTCATTGCGTCCCGATCTCGGTTTTTGGGTTTTGATGGGGCGAGATGCTGCGGAGTCTCATACAAAATGGAAAGTTGTTTTTTTGTTGATTTTGTTCGGTTTATTGCATGGATATATACCAAAAATACGTACTATATACAGATTTTTTGATGAATAAATAAGATTGCTGAGTGAATATAATTCTTTTCATATTTTATATGTTTACATTTTACTCTTTTTTTTGATACAGTTCCCGAACAGAATCGTCTCATCCGGAGTCTCCGGATTCTGCTTTTTGGGGACGGGAGTTCCATGGACATCCGAAAAATACAGCTGGTTGCTTTGTGGTTGATCAAAGCCCAAAAAAGATCATCAATAATTATAGAGCACCCTCCCTGAAACTAACATAGTCCCTAAAAATGGATAGTTGGAAGACTAGTGTCCTTTTGGGAAGGTCTATTTTCAGGTGCGAACTGTTAGTGTTAGAGGTGTAATTACAGTATTTGTGCTGTTGCTGTGCACATGTTCCGACAGGAGGTTGAGGAAAAACCACTTGCATTTTGGGATGCCATTTTGTTGGGATCTTATATGATAGAGAGAAAAAAAATAACATCCTTTCAGAAGATCTTAGAAGCCAACATGCGTTGACGTGACAGGCTATGTATCAACTCAACCATGTTGACAACGGCCATCATCAACAGCATTCTGGTCCTTGTCTATGTAGGCAGGGACTGAGTCACACCATCGATGTGCCAAACATGATCGTTGGAAAAACCCTACCTGGGACCTGTGAACGTGGAGCTCTTGGCGTTTTTGAAACCAAGATTATTTCCCATAGCATCCATGGGTATGGTATATTTACCTACATTTACCATAAATATCAACCATTCATGTAGGTAAATATACCATACATGGATCCTGTGGGATTTGAAATCCTTTCGTTTTTCGGCAGGTTCCTATTCAGAACACTCCATCACTGCGCAAGACATCCACTTCCCGAGTCTTGGCCTCCGATCATGTAACTGACGACAACAGATAGGCAAAACGGCAACGACCAGGATCTTCAGGAGTGTTTCTTCTGAGGAAGACGGTGTGTTGGAAAGTGACCCAAACAATGCCAAAACATACCTAAGCAATCTCTTATGAAATCTCTCTACGTTTGTCTTAGTTGCATTGACAGCGTGCAGAGACGCAGAAACGTAGAACATTGTCAATTGATGGGTTCATATGAACTGATGTATCACTTCTTTGTGATTTAATCCAGAACACACATGAACACACATTATGTCCAACGGCAATGATCAATTGTCCTTCCATGATGCATGCATCACCATGCATATCACCCAATGTTGGAATAGCTTGAGTGGATTCCGGTAACAGTTCCCCGAATCTCAAAGTTTTCCAAAGACATCCAAAGACTGCATTTTGGCTTGCTGATCTTTAAAGCCGTTGCGAAACAGTTTGTCTGGATATATAGTCTTATCTGAATCAACGATGACTGTCCTGACCAGGGACATGTTCCGATCGCGGAAAGATATTTCAAGATTTATACTTTCTGATATCGTTTGTTCCATTTAATCCCGTTTTATCCTATAGTCCTATAGCATTTTCTCTGCCGTAGTTGTTGGCTGCAATTTGCACCTAGCCCTATGCCGTGTGCCCCTCGACTTAGAACAGAACAATTCGGTCGCTCAGGAATCACCTCTCTGTGTATGCTCTGACGGGATTTGCAGCAGTTCATTTCAGCCTCTCTGTGTCGGCAGCCAAGCATTGTCACTTCCACATAGATTTGTGGATATTCAGACGGGATGTGGGTGATATTGAATATTCATGAATATTGATCGCACAGAATGTGCATGATTTTGATAAATTTTGAGACAACCTTTTAGATATCTACTGATCTATATCAGTTTTTTCAAACGTGCCAATGTCAATTATTTCTCTTGGAACCAATGTTGAGAACTTTCCTATCCACTCAGAATGCGAGACTCGATGATGATTCGCAAAGTCACGGAAGCTCCCATCCAGCTAAAACCATCGTTTCAGTTTCCAACAGTTCATTATATACCCTTAATTATCAACCCCATATATACACCTTAAATATAGTGCATATGTGTTGGATATATCTCCCCTTTAAAGGGCTCCTGGAAAAAAATGGATTCAACCAACCAACAGCTCAAAGGCCCCTCTGTTTCTTTCCCAGGTTATGGCTGGGTTTCTATATCCTGTCCTACAGCGGTTGGATCATTGAGACCAAGGCAGGGGGAAAGTTGGATGAGGACAGATACGCCTTGATGCCTTCAGAAATCCCATTCCCAACCAACCAACCAACCACCCGGCCGGCCGTTTGGATGGGCATTTTTAAAACCCTTGGTAAATAAAATGGGATATTTAAAATCATATCTAACTGGGTATGGCGTTAAACAGTTCTCTTTTGACATGTCCTATGTTTTTTTGTTTGCAAACCATGCTTCAATGTATAGATAAGGTGGTGGCTCTATCAATACAATCTTAAAATCATATGTCTATAGCATGGTATCATATGATTTTAACGTTTGATGTGGCTTCGAATCTGACCTCGCGTTTGTTGATCCTTCTTGGTCCTTTTCCATGTTCACTGCCCGTGAATTGCATGCATTACTTTGGTACCAAACAAGGCCTCATGGTCACTGATGGTGGATCAGAACATGACATCCTTAGTGGACACGCTTTACTGTCACTACTGTTGATGGCTGAAATCCGGCTAACCAGTAGATAGGTAGTTTATGTAATCATTATTTACAAGGTTTATACATCCCAATCCCAAGGTGGTTGTTTTAGGATTTCTGAACCATCAACAGTATCTTGAAACCATCAGATTGATGAGTGGCGGGAAGAACATCCGCAATTGCAAAATCAGTTGTAACCCGACTGAACTTGGCGGTTTCGGCGATATCTCCCGGACGAGAAACTCTAGAGTTGGGTTGAATGAAAATGTAACAAACACCGTTTCTTTGATGATTTTTGGTGGGGCGTGTTTTTGGGTGATGATTTAATGTGGATGTTTGAAAAAAACTGTGAATCATCTCAAGATGGTGTCATTCATGTTAAGCTACCATACCTGTAACATATTCACATTCAAAGTTGTAGAATGCAGCACAGCACTTGTTCTCAAAACCAGCCGGGATGACCATCCAGTCAGGATTGGATCAGCCATGAAACGCATCTTTCGAGGTTGTGGAGGTCACCAAAAATGAGGTCATCAAGTCTTCTTACAATATGCTTATAGACTCTCTAAGGGATCAACTTGTTAGGAATCTATCGTCATATTCTCAGATGATGATGAGCAAAGGGTGTCCAATCACCTCCGAAACCGAAAAATTCACCTCCCAGATTCAGATCCACAGCTGGAACCAAGGAATTCTCCACTCTTTCGTTTGAGCTTGCAGGCGGCTGACGTGGAAAAATCCATAATTGATTGAGATCAAGCGCTGATTCTGGCGATATGTCATGTCTACATATATATATATATAGATATATATATATATACACGTATACATATGTTTTGTATGAGTCTATAGTCCATATAGTCCCCGGGCCTGTCCCCTTATTCCTACAGGGAATCAACGGTTGAGTGAAGGTCCAAGAGTTGCAGGTTGTGAGCGAATGTTGCACTTACTCAATGGCATACACCGGTTTTTCGGTGTCAATGGCATCATTTAAATCTCCGGCCCGAAGATTCTAATCCTTCGCAGATTTTTTTTTGTTGGAAAAAAATGGAGATTGTTGTTTTTTTCAGGCGAAGATTTTCTTCAGCGATGGTCAGCTGATGTACACGTTTGGGTTCTCAGTGGAAAAGGCAGGTCACGAAACTCAGCTGCTCAGTGGAACTGAAGCTTTTGAATCAAATTTGTGCTGAAACGAATTGTTTTTTTTAATGCTCATGCTGGTTTGATTGGCAAAGTTGTGTCCGAGTTTAGAGACTCAAGTTTCTTAAACATTTTCTGTTCATTTCCAAGTCAATTTCCATATGAAACAAGGCCAAAGGATGTTTTTTTTTGCAATTTATGCGATGTTTTTTTTCCAGTGCAAAGGCTCAATGATTTAATGTTAGGACACTGCTCCAAGGCTGTTTCTTCTGGTGTTTTCCTTCTTGGGGCTCTTCGTGGCAGTCTCAATGAGCTTCTGACCCTGGGTGTCTTGTGTTTCTCCACAGACTTGATGTAGACTTGCATAACTAAAGAACCCGTTTAGATAAAAAGAGCTGTTTACATGAAGAGTTCTGAGGTGAGTTTCCTATTCAATGCGGTGAACACCATTGACTTGTGCATGAGAATTCCCATCTTGGCCAAAGTCATTGAATCCATCACCGTCAGTGAGGGAACCCAAGCTTCAGCTCCAGTGATCGTTGGTTCCATTCAAATGACAACTCATTCAAAATCACGTGGCTTGAAAAAGCATGGAAGAGCTGGAAATGTTTATTCAAGATCATTCCTTTTAATTTGGGGTGCCAACAATCCAATATGATCACAGGTCATTCCCATGGATGGAAATCACCATGTTTTTCCTCGATGTCGCTGAGATTTCACCAAGGTGTAGATCAGGTCGCTGGCACCATGGTTTTGGGTTTCTGCATCCAATACATGGCTGTAGGTGCCGCGAGTTTCGACTCGCTGGGGAATCGTCGATGTACATACAGCTTGGAGAGTGAACAAGTTTGCAACCAGTTGGTTGGGTCAAAGGATCATGCTTTTTCCAGGGGCAATGTGATTTGTTGAGTGATGCTTTTATTGGCTGTAATTGGATTGCCTCAAAGTTTAGGAAACTCAGGTAAATCCATGTTAATGGATTGCATCATCAACCAGATTTCTTTGGTGGTGGTTTCAAAGATTTGTGAGTTTCACCCCTACTTCTGGAAGCTTCCCATTTTGACCAATATTTTTCAACTCGGCTGAAACCACCAGCTGGGTGATTTGTTTGATAAGTTTCAGTCTTTTAAATGTAGTTCAAAGCTGCAGACGGATCCTGTGCACTTCGTATCACATTTGCATCTCAGGGATGCGTCAGCAACGAACAATGAATCGATGAATCTGATCTCATAGACTCAGAGATTGGATCTATCCCTTACCCAGTCACAGTTTCAATGGTCTATAGGGATTCCCTAGTAAAACTGTAAGAAACCTGGTGGTGACTGTAGGGTGGGGTGTAGATCCAACTATTCTTATAGATATGAATCTGAAATGTTTGTTCAAGTGTTTTTTTTCAGCATTTGATACCATCACCCCGAGTCATGTGAGATGGGGTTCCCATGAAAGTCCACCTTCTTCCTTTTGCATCCTACGTACCCGGAGTTTTTGGAACATAAAATTACTGTTGGAAGATGAGATTCCAATAGCAACGGGTTCAGGTGATTAAGGTTTCACGTTCAACTTTGGGGTGGTACCCTCCCTGAAATTTAACAGCAAAAGCACCTGAAAATTGGTGGTTGGAAGATGAATTTCCTTGTGGGATGGCCTGTTTTAAGGGACTATGTTAGTTCAGGGAGTGCAAGATATGTTTGTTTTACCTTTCCCACTTCAATCTGAATGTAAAGAAGGAAAAACTTCCCCTGCTTTTGCAAGACATGTCACAACAAGTTAGATGAGGCTGGACAGGTGCTGATACTGTGTGGAAAGTTGCACATGTTTTTTATTTTCACCGCTATTTGGGGAAGATTCCCATTTTGACTAATATTTTTCAAATGGGTTGAAACCACTAACCAGACGATGTTTCATCACAAGCACACATATCACATCTAGAGTCCTGTAGAAAGACGGTAGATTCTTTGAATTTGAGGGATGCTTCTTGTTTCTGAAGATCACGTTTCTCGCCAAGCATCGAGCCGTTTCATGATTGATCAGGTGCTGGTTTCTTGCTCTTCAGCCAGGGCTATGGATTTGCTGACAAGGACTTGAAGATGATCTGGAAACATTTGTCATGCAATATCATCGTTTGGATATATTCAGAATATCCTTGTCACCAGCTAGGCTATGCCTAAGTCACAACAATGTTCCATGCTACAATGGACTGTGGCTGCCCGTTTTTTCCATCCAAGACTTTGCAGGCCCCTTTTATCGAACCTCTAGACTCTCAATCATCTCCTCGTGTTTGCTTCTTGAGAATCAGGACACATCTGCGTGCTCAACATTGTTTGGACTTCAGGGGAAATCAGCCTTGCTGTGAGTTAAGGCTGCTACATCCTAATGATGTGCTCCAATGAGCGAGGATTTTTCAGAAACCAGGAAGGTAATCATATGAAAAATAAGTTGAATTAACAGTGAGTCGTGGGTGAATTTGCATTTCATCAATATGCTGATTGCATCTGATTGCCAAAAAGGATGGAATGCTTGCGCGCTCACTTTGACTACGGTTTCAGAAGCGCACCAGTGGCATCCTCAGTATGATTTTGCAGCTGCAGAGTTGCCTCACAAACATGTACACAACAAAAACATGTTGCAAACAGAATTTGCTTGGATTTTCAAACGTCACGTTTGGTCAAAACATAAAGTCTATGAGATGTGTTGACTTTTACAGGTTTTTAAAAGTCTGTGTACTCAGTGTACTCGTGTTCCATGCAGTCCGTGAGGAGGTTAGTTTGCAGCAGTCGCTTTGGAAGATGTCATGAGCCATCATACTCTGACAGGCAGTTCTTATTGCATACGACTAGGATTTATGTGCTTCAAATTTTCAAATCCATGTTGTTTGAAGTGTTCAGAATTTTGGAAAAGGATTATGTTTCTTGATTTTTCCCCAAACCTATCTTGGTACCAACCTCTCAGGAAATCATCCTTGATTCACCTAACGGGCCCGGGTCCAACTCGGTGAAATTACTGAGGTTTGGAGTGGACCGAAGCTCACCTACACCCGTTTTACCTTTGACTATGTCTACAATTTGGCCCCAATCCTCAGGGGGGTTTAAAGAAATGTTGGAAGGTCCGATGATAGCATGGAAAATGTTCCAACAAACACCCTTCCACACCTCATATTTGATGCGTGGCTCTTTTGTTGTACTTGTCTATTTTATGTAAAAATATATTTTATCTATATGTATATGTATATATATATATTGTACAGTGCACGGCAGCTACGGATCGACCAAAGCTTAGCAAAGTCAAAAAAAACTGTACATTGTTTATACATTATTTATTTTCTATCTATATAGTTATGTGTTTTCTTACATGCATTATAAGGGTCCTTACCGCCCCCCCTGTGTAAACATCTTTTGCATGGATGGTTTTTTTTCGAAGCAATCGAACCTTTGGAAGCTGCCGGCAGCTCCAACGAAGAAGCCACACCTGTTTTTGGCGAATTTTGTTTGAAATGATGATTGAAAGTGGAAACTCCCAAAACATCATTGAATATTGACTCCTTTTATAAGGTGATGGTGGTGCTTTTGCTTGGAATCATCCAGTTGTTTTTGAAGGAACCTGCTATTGACATTCAAACCGGAACATGCAGCTCTCCTTCATCATTTTTTTTACAGAACTTCTCAAATAAGTTAAATCTTGGATCACTTGCGGCACACCTAAAAGAAGTTCCCCATGAAAACTCCCAAATCTTCCCTGCAGTGCAGGTGTATCAAAAAAAAAACCTTCAGATTCAGAATCCAAGCAGCGGCCCGAGGTCATAATTCTCATCATGGCGGCCATTATTTCAGGTGCACCCTAAAGGTAGCCACTCCCAACTCCAACCAGAAATAAGGTTTTAATTGGAAGGGTTTGCCACCCTTGCCCCTTAACAAGGCCTTATGAAGTCATGATTTTCCGAGGGGGGTAGCTTTGATCATGGATCCCTCTTGATGAGAGGTATGATTGGAATGTGAATGTGAAGCCCTGTCAATTGCCACAAAAAGGCTATGTTGATGTACATCTACGTCTTTGATTGTGTAAGGGAATTTTGAAGGATCCAAAACACCCAAAATCTCAGTTTGCACATTGAGATTCAGAGGGGTTGTTACTGTGACTGTGCTTCTGCTTTGGCATGGCTAGGGCATAGGGTGATGATCTTTACCCCTCCTCGCAGCGCGGTGTGCGGAGAAGCCCTGTAGGTATCATTATCGACACCTTCGCAGATCTGCGAGAAGAACAAAAGTCTATTCAGGCCCTTCATGGTTGGACATAAAATGAAACATGGGTCAGCTATTTGGTCAAAGACGGGATACCAATTGACCGGAATACCCATCAGGATGGGGACTTGCTGTGATGGTACCATTGGATCACCCGATATTCCTCCAAAGGTGCTGGTGATGGTATTGTCAAATTATATTCTCTGACTTAAACTGAGTTCCATTGGAACTTTTTAATTCGGATTTGTGTAGTCAATGTGTTTTGTATAGCTACAATACTGTACTCATTTGATCCCTTTCTACCTAGACTATCACATGTTGCAACCAGTTCCATGGTTTTCCAAAGCACTAAAGCTATTATCCCAGCTAACATCAGAGTCTGACAGGACAAGATGAAGTCCAGTTGCTTCATTTGCTCACTCAGCAAGTCCGAAACCTACCCATGTTGTGGTGTTTTTTTTTGTGGAGCTGAGGTATGATGGAGAGATGTGTGAATGGAAGGGACTGAAGTTTCAGTCATCTCTCGCAATGCCCAAAATATGTATCCTCTATCGATGAAGCCTTGATGTCATGAGATGCATTTGTAATTTATTACCGACTCCCTGAAACTAACATGGCACCTGAAAATGGATGGTTGAAAAACTAGGTTCCTTTTGGGATGGCCTATTTTCAGGTGCGAACTGTTAGTTTCAGAGAGTGTATGTGTAATTATGGATAAGTAGATTCAATCAGTCAAAACTACATCAATCCCTTGGATGCTGAAACTAACATCCCGGATTGACGAAATCCGAGGTCAGAGTTGGAGCGAAAACGAGTGAAGTTTGAGTAACCTCGGCCTTGAGTTTATGATGGTTTAGTGAAGGTAACGGGTGTAGTTGGTTATCCTCAAAGGCTGAGCCACCAGAATTTGTTGTGTTAGATTCGGGTCTCATATGATATGAAATATGCCATGGTGTCATGATGTTATGATATTGACATGCTTAACAGTTTCTCACTATTTCTCAAGGTGATCCTGTGAAAAATGCAACATCTCTTGATGCTCCACAATTCCATGTTGAGTTTCCAAGGGAGGATTGATTGGGCATCATACACTGACATCTACGACCTTTACCACCTGGTAGACTTTTTTATTAATGGAGTTTCCCATTCTGAATCTTTGGTCCCATCCACAACTTGTAAGATGGTGACATTAAGAAACCTGTCAGCGACAACAAAGTAGGGGCGTGTAAGCCAATGTCTTGGGCCCGGGGAAACTGGAGACCTTAGGTCCACTTCAAGTCTAAGTCAGGGATTCATTTTATTTACAATTTGGTTGCCACTCATTCCATCTCATTTCCATTTTGATCTTGATAGATCTAGTACATGTGTAAAAGAAGGTTCCCATGCTTTGTTGAGAGAGCGTGGTAGGAGCAGCAAGAAAGGAAATTAGTGACATGACTGTTTTCAAGGAATTTACAGTATACATGTACAGTATATAGGTTTTCTCCCTTCAACCCATCCCCCAAAAAAATGCCTGGAAATGATGCATCCATATGAATCCTTTATAAGGGAATTTCCAATTTTTAGGCGGTTTTTGTTTCAAATATTCTATTTTTCACCCCGATCCTTGAAGGTTTCATGATCCAAATATCCAACTCCCAACTCCCAACTCCAACGCCAGGAACCACATCCTGAAGGAGTTAGTTTAACGTCGAATTTCATGTTTTGTGTTTTTGTTTGCCGCCAAAAACGATGTGTTATGTTATGTAATTATCAATGCATTTATGTATATACATATATAATTATGGTACATGCTAAATATGTATATATATATATGTTTTTTCGTAGATGTATTATTGATTATATTTATTGCATAATCATATACGATTGTTTCAACTTTGTGATGTAATGTACTCTGTGTAGAGTCTCTATACATGGAGATTCAACCAAAAGGAATGCCACTTCTCCATGCCCTTCTTGTGGTTATGGGGAAATGTTCATGAGAATGGTAAGCTGCATGGATCTTTAGTTGTTGAAGGGATTGTGGGTGCATCCCGGAAGTTTAACATGAACCCTTGGGAAGTTACCTTCCCACCAGAAAAGGATCGCCTTCCAACCAAAAATGTTTCAGAGGCCATGTTACAACTTCGCGGGTGGTAGCAAAATGTTCACAATACCTGAATCTATTGCGAGTTCTGCGAAGGGGAATTCTCTTGTCAGGCAGATTTCAATCACTGTGAGCCTCCCGAGGGTGAGGTATTCACAAAGTCTACTAGTAGCATTGCACGCATGTATTGTTTTGCCGGAAAGGTTTGATTGCAACTTAATTCACGTACTTGTGGTGTTTTGTTACCTCTGGCTATACACTAGTCGATTGATGCTGGTACTGCTTACTGCAAACAACTTGAAAGGGAAGGCAGCCGGTAGTTGTTGGTCTTGGACCCGTTTTCCTCCAGTTTTTTTGTAGGCATATCAGTGCAACAGCAGAATGAAGATTGTCCGAGTGTCACTGCATTCTGTATAAATATAGAGACCCCCGGATGTACAGTCGCACTGCCAGCAAGAATCAAGTGAATTTTTGACAAATTGTTGTCATAGTTGCAGCACGTAATTATGTGCTTGTTTAAAATTGTAGCATGTTGTCATATTTCTCATGTTTGTGTTGCTGTGGACAAAAAAGAGATCCTGTGGCTTTCTTGGCGTTAAGCCGTTAAGCCCGAAGGCTTTAGAGCTTCTTACCAGCTCGTTTTTGTAGGATCACTACATGTGGGCCTATGCTCGCTTTCTCCTCTACCTCTCAGAGACAGATCCAGCGGAGCTCAATGGCCCTGAAAGTTATGTGAAGTGCCTCGTCTGGGAAAAGAGTGGATACGTAGTAGAAAGCTCCATGGCGTTTTGCGTTTGATAGTTTGATGTGTCCTATGCTCAAAACAGTTTAAGAAATTGAAATTATATTATGTATATTATATGTTATGTTCTTTAATTTATATACAGTTGTAATCGATTTTTCCATGGTATCCAGAGTTCTTGTAGACGGGAGACGATCGGAATCATCAAGTTGGTAGAGAGATGGTAACATATGAGAATTGAGAATATATAATATATAGAAAAATACCTAGACCGTTGAGA